>OVBI01000597.1:0-63696 GCA_900406495.1 Sisymbrium altissimum | reverse complement strand
TGGAACAGTGTGTATCAATATGACATGACATGAACCTAAATATCGAATAATATATGTATATAGAGTGCAAATACTCTATTATTAAAATAGAATACATGTACTAAATGTACTGCATAGCATGTGAAAAATGTTTTGGATTGATTTCATATTCAGTAAGTTTTATTTTGATTTAATTTTAGTTTTAAAAATATTACTCAAATTTAATCAAACTAATTTTGAAAAACATTGATGTTTTTCAACAGATAGTAATACATTTAATTAGACTAGTAAATATACACAACAACATTTTTATCTAGTATATTGTCCTCCACAAAACCCTGGCTAATAACTCACAAAACTTCATTCACCCTCTTCACGCTCCATATTCACAATATATTTTTTTTACTCCTACAGCTCTTACCAATCATGTACATATATTCTCTAGTTCTTTTTTTTTTTTACACTGATTTCTTATTTTATTATAAATTATGAGAAATATCATATCAACCATTTTTACAAATAACAATTCTACCATATTATATAGATTCAGGCCTAACGATCTCACATAAAGATTTATTTATACCAAATTGAAGATTTCATGTAAAGTTGTCTTTTTTAATCTATATAATAAATTGCGTTATCTTGGTCTGAAACCTTAATTTCTCTTTAGATCTATAATTCCTCTAATGGTGCATGTTGGACCAAATTGGCGTAAAAGGAATCAGATTATATATATATTAAACAACTAATAGATGTGTGCATGTATGTCATATTACATATTATATCTTTTATATGTTAAAAAAAGATTTTTGAAATCCACTTTTGATGATGTAATATTATGTGACTTTTTCTTTCAATTTTTTCTTTTTTATTTATTTTAAATGTTTAATCTTATTGATAAATATTCATAACTTTTCTTAAAATCTATTAATTCAAAATCTTCTAATCTTATTTAATTCAAAAATTCAAAAAATAAATAGTTTTGTTTAACTTTCAACTATTGCATACTTATAAGCGAAGTTAATTGTTAATTATTTTTATATATCTTTCTTAAATAATATATATGTTTGATCAATAATAACATTTATAAATATGTTCTTTTAATATATTAATATCTATAAATTTTGATTATTCATTTTATAATTTAATTTAACAATTTTCACCATATTTACATATACATTTTGTTGATCAATGTTTTTCAAGGCATATAAATAATAAGCTCATTATTTAGTTTATAAGGCTATTTAATTTAAATATAAAATCTATTAAAATTTTAATATGTTTAAAGATCATTATTTTACAAATAGAAAAATTAATGTATAATTTTTTAAAAAAAATTAACCCGCAAATTATTGCATGGAGACTATCTTATAAATTATAATACATTATTTGCACATGCAGCATGTGGTTAATAAATTATTCCTAGGTGTTATTATTTCGTCAATAATTTTCTGCAAGCTTTAAATATTAAAATTCATTGGTCTTATTAAGAAATAAATAGAAACTAGCACGAAGATTACCCTGATTTTCAAATTTTACACACACAAGCTTTTAAAAAGTATACAAACACTCTATTTGGTAGAAATAATGTAATATAATGTTAAGCTCCAAAGAATTGAAAATGCTGTAATAATTTGAGGAAGATTTGTTTATGCTCTTTTTAATACGACATGTTGGCCATTGGCATTGTTTTGTTGTCACAGTTTAGCCATTGACTTTTGCTTTCTATAAGAAAGGAAAAAACATTTAAAAAAAAACAAAAACAAAAAACAAATGGGTAAGACGTGGCAATCCAGGAGAAAATTTTCAAACTAACTTTGGATATTGAAATTATCAAATTACTGATCACAATTTATTTTAATACCCTCGAGCCATCGTATAATACCGTAATTAATGTCTTCACCTGAAGTAAATGCTTTTTTACCTAAAGGGAACAAATTATTAAATATCGACTCCAAGGAAGCACGTTTTATTTTTTTAAATATACTTCCTCCCTTTTTAATATTTGAGTTTTAGAGATTTTTTAAAAAAATTATATAATACTTTCAATTTTTAATGTAAAATTTATTAGTTTTTAATGTATTATAACTATTTGTATTCTGCAATCTATTTGGTTATTGGTTGGATTTGTTTTGTATATATTAATAATGTTTTTGTTTAGAGAAAAGAAAAATAATGAATATTTTCTTAATCTGTATGTTGAGACCTAAAATGATAAATAAAACAAAACAGAAAGAGTATTTTATTTTAATGTTTCTGTTTTTCTGACTCCTTATTTAATTTAAAATAGAGTACATAAGAGAACGCAAGTGAAAAAGCAGGTATCAAAACTTAAAAACAGATTAGCTCTTATATTGTCTCCTGTGTTATCTCTTTTATCTGTGACTAGAAATGCAGGCAGCAAGAATGGATTTTAGTCCTACAACCATCTCTCACCTTCAGAGAATCCCTCTCTGTAAGACGAACCTCACTGTCTTCCCTCTTTGTATGCTTCAAAACCACAATATTTCATGGAAACCCACAAAACAAAATTCCTTCTTTGTAAAGGCTACTAGTGATAATCTTGAAAGTACACGTCCCTTGACGCAATTTCCTCCATCTTTTTGGGGAGATCACTTCCTCTCTGTCCCCGTTGACCGCTGCGTAAGTATACCTTTCATCACTAGTCACCTTGCTGCAGAACATGATTATCTAGTTGGTCCTTATATTGTGTGTGTGTGTGTGTGCAATACATATATGTAGGAATTTGATGCTCTTGAAACAGAGATTGATACGATCTGGAAACCTAAAGTAAGAGATATGCTCATGTCTTCTTACGGTGACGAGAAGGAGAGGATTCGTTTGATCCATTTGCTAGTAAGCCTCGGGATATCACATTATTTTGAGACCGAGATCGAAGAGATCCTTATCCAAGCTTTCAAACATTTGGACGAGATAATAACAAAGGATGATGATTTGGAAACAGTCTCCGTCACGTTTGAGGTCTTTCGACTATACGGTCACTACGTCTGTTGCGGTAAGACTTTTTTTGTTTTGGTCACAAGACTTAGAATATAGAGGGCAGAGTTGATGTTATAACATGATATTTCGAATTGACTATTTCATAGTAGATGTCTTCGATAGGTTCAAAGGTGATGACGGGAAGTTCAAGGAAAGTCTAGGAGGGGATGTTAGGGGAATGCTACAATTATATGAAGCAGCGCATCTCAGGACACCTTCCGAAGTTATAATGGAGGAAGCCATAAGTTTCACAGTAAATCACTTGGAGTCGTTGGCCTGCCATGGAAGGAGCCTACATCTTTCTAAGCACATTAAAAACGCCTTGTATAGGCCTCGGTATCATAACTTAGAGTTATTAGTCACAAGAGAATATATCTCTTTCTACAACCAAGAAGAAGGCCACAACGAGATACTCCTCAACTTTGCCAAGATCAACTTCAACTTTAGCCAGCTTCATTATATCCAAGAGCTAAAAACTCTCACCATGTGCGTACGTTATTCTATATTTATTTAACATTCTTTTATAAAGTCTTCTTATTTTTGTGAAATTAAGATTATTTGATTCAATCTCGTAAGTCAACTGTATGGAAGAAGCATGTAATCATTTGCAATAATTTTTGTTTTATATATCATTTTCAATACTTTTTAGTTAGTCTTCGTCTTCTTCTTTTTTTTTAGATGTGGTTTTATAAATAAAATCCGGATTTGAACTTTTTTGATTCATCATAAGAGTTGGAATATTACCTATATTTATAAATACTCGTCAATTTTAGTTATTGTTGGTACATGTGAATGTGTTAAAAGTTAAAACTAATTAATAATGAGAAAAGTAAATCATTAACTGTACTTTTTTAAAAATAAATTCTCCTGAGCTTTTTGCAGATGGTGGAAGGACCTAGATCTTGCTACTAAGCTTCCTTACATCAGGGATAGAATTGTGGAGTGCTATGTGGCTGCGTTAGCAATTTATTTCGAGCCACGGTATTCACTTGGGAGAATTATAGTGGCTAAACTTACCATGATCGTGGTTGTTATGGATGACACATGTGACGCATATGGAACGTTTCCTGAAGTTAAAACCCTCATTGATTATTTGCAAAGGTAGTAAATATGTATGTATGGATTTTTTCTCTTGTAGATTCATTAACTTAAAAAAAAATTATATATAAATTTTTTTGAAAATCTTATGTGTTTTTTTTTTTTTCTCAACTTTAAAAACATGGATGGAAAAATGGCAGGTGGGATCTTGGTGCCATTGACGAACTACCAAACTATCTTAGAATCGTCTTACAAAGTCTAATGGAAACTATGAAAGATATTGAACGAGAAATGGAGCCAAGAGGAAGATCCTCTAGTTTGCGACACACGGTAGAAGAGGTAATAGATGGTAGCGAGTTATATACCCCAGTCCTCCAAACTAATTGTGAAAGGAAAAAGCTATTGAATAGAGTTTTACTGAATTAAAACCGTAGATTAAGAGCCTGGGGAGAGCGTACGTAGAGATATCGAAATGGGCACGCGCAGGTCATGTGCCAACCTTTGAGGAGTACATGAAGATTGGGTTGGTAACTTCGGGGATGAATGACTTTGCATGCTACAGCTTTATCGCGATGGAAGATTGTGATGAGAAGCAGATATACGAGTGGTTTGATTCCGAACCTAAAATCTTCCAAGCTTTGAGTGTTCTGTTTCGTCTCGGAAACGACATAGCCACATTTGAGGTAGGATATTGGTTATACAAGAGGATACATTACAACTTTGACATTTCCTTATATTTTCCACTCCAAATGAAATTCTAAAGGCTTTTAAGTATGTATGAACAGCAAGAGATTAGTAGAGGAGAAGTGGCAAATGGAGTCAACTGTTACATGAAGCAGCATGGTGTTACCAAAGACGAAGCGGTTAGAGAACTTAAAAAGATGTATAGAGAAAACTATATGATAATGATGGAAGAGTTCTTAACAACGAGAGATGTGCCACGTCAAATTCTGGTGCGATGCCTCAACATTGCACGCATGATCGATATGTTTAGCGAGGAGTGTGATGAATTCACAAATCCACATGGAAATCTCAAAGACCACATTGTCTCTCTCTTTCTCCGTCCGATTCCGCTTTGAGCACGTTACTCTCCATATCGTTGTATTTTGCAAGTGAAAATTTATCTTGGCATGTCTTACAATTTCTTGTATCTTTGTCATTTTCCATTAAAGGAACACTCATCTTTTCTCATTCTTCTAGCACCATGTTGTTCATGACGTTTTTGTTAGATTGTTCCGCAATGTGCGTTTTTGGCTTCGATCGTCTGGAATAGCTCCCGAGTAAGGATGGGGGATAAAAGATTGTTCAATTGGGGAATGAGGCATGTTTTTCTTAAAGTCATCAATTATCCGATCATGCTCGGTCGTCCTACGTACACATGGAGTAGTGGTGGCCTTTGAGGCCATTCGGGAAAAGAGAAAAAAAAATTATCCTGAAAATTCTATGATATCTAAATTAGATTATCGATTAAAAAAAAATTGGAGAATAATGATGGTTAGTAGTTTGATTGTTTCATTATACGATCGAAACACCATCCAAGGATGTATATAATCATATTGGACGTATAATGGGTGTTAAGGGAAATTCTCTCGGTTACCAAAAAAAAAAAGGACGAATTTACTTTAATTATGTTCTACCAATTTTATTTAAGCTTTGATTGGTAACCTCTCGAATTGTGGAATTGCGCTTTTAAATGCAATTCCGTAAATATTTTGTCAACTAAAAAAAATTGTAGAATAAAATTTAAAACTTGAAAATGCAGTCTGTGATTTTGCAGAAAACAAATACAAAATAAAACTCAAGTTGTGAATGGGATAAGGTATTTTGACGATTCATACACTCAAACTAGAGAATTACTTTTGCATTGCCATTCACAACTTTTTTTCAGTAATAAAATGGTTCAATTTTAAAAATAATAAAATAGTTATGAACCACTTGTGGTTCAATTTTATAAATAAAATTCAAAAGACATCAACTACAGTAATAACACAACAAATTTGAGGTGTTTCAAGTGTTTTTTCTACTTTCAGTTTGTTTAATTTATTTTTAATTTTCTTTATAATATATCGATAACTAAAAAACTACCTTGATAATTTGTAATTATCTTGATGATAACTAAAATATAAATTGGTATAGTAATTTAAGGTATCACAACTATTCAAATCCAATTTACTTTTCAAATTTTTGTATATTAGATTTTTATATATTAATAATATTTTAAAATAAAAAGTTATTGTGTTTTAATTTTTAATACTTTTATTTTTTATATGGATATTTAAACTTAGTATATTTCTGTTAATATTTTAGACACAAAACACTAGTTATTATTATTATAGAAATAATAACATATTAACTAAGTTTATGGAAATAATATATTAACTAAGTTTTTTTAAACTAAATTATAAAATAAATTAAAAATATGAAAATAATATATAATTGGATATAATAATAGAAATATTTTGAATTAATTAATCCATTTTTGTTTCACTTGATCCGTTAGATCCATTTTTATTTTATTTGAATAGCTAAATCTACTAGATCCGTAATACTTTATCCGCTTTTACCATTTGGATTCGATGTGTTTGTGGTGCATTATTTTACTTTTATTCCTTTCAATTTTTTTATTTGGAAAAAATATATCTATGAATTGTGTTCTTCGCAGTTATACCAATTTATCAAAAAAATATAATTACTTTTTTAAAATTTTATCCAATTATATTCTATTATATATATTTTAAATTTAGTTTATATATGTTAATATTTTATACACAAATCAGTAAATAATTTTATTATGGTGATGTTAAATAATAAATTATATTAAATTATAAATATGCTATATTAAATTATAAATATGCTAAATATTAAATTAATATATAATTTTAAAATAAATTTTATTATATAAATATTTTAAACCGCATAATCCACACTTTATACCATTAAAACCGCTCAATTCACTTTTGATCCGTTTAATACACTTGATCCGCTAGATCCGCAACGCTTGATCTACTTTCACCATACGGAGCCTCATTTTACAGAAAAAACGAACGAACAATTTCACTTATTCTGCAAACGCAATTCGGCCATTCCATTATTCTCCATATTCTTTTGGGTTTCAAGGCTTAACGGTTTACAACCATAATCTGGTCCAAACCGGTACACAATCAGGATTTTAAACCCGACAATCTTCTCAATGACGCATAAAAACGGTCCAAAAAAGTTGTCACGCTTTTTTCCCAGAGCTGAGTCAACTCGTTAGGCGTGTCAAAAAAGCAGCTGAGTTAACTCGTTAGGCGTGACAAAAGCAATGACGAGTGGACGGACAGACGACAAAGGCAAAAGTCTTTCTCTTTCGCTATTTTCTCCTCCTCTATAATAAGACATTTCAACCTTATCACCACAAAAAAGCCATCATTTCAACAACCTTCCGATCTTGCCTCCATATTCATAACATCATCTTCATCAGGTTTTCCACAATTCTCCACTCTTCCTCTTCTTCATGAATCTTTGTTAAACGTATTACTGAATCTTGGGTTCGATTTGGATTCTTGGAAAGTTTTGTACTTTGATCATATAAAGGAATCATCTTTTGAATGTGTGTTTCATTGGTTTCAGCAAGAAAATGGCTAAGTCAGGGGTTGATGAGACATCAGAGTCTGGAGCTTTCGTAAGAACAGCATCAACATTCCGCAGCTTTGTTTCACAAGAACGTGATTCTCAGTTCCCACCTGAATCCGGAAGATACCATCTTTACATTTCTTACGCTTGTCCTTGGGCTTGTAGATGTCTCTCTTACTTAAAGATCAAAGGTCTTGACCAAGCAATCACCTTCTCGGTCAGTTTATCCTCTTCTATCTTGAAAATTCTTCAATAACGAGTTGTTGTTACCTGAAAGTATTGGTTTTTGATTTAGTCTGTTCACACAATTTGGGAAAGGACTAAAGAAAGTGATGATCATAGAGGATGGGTGTTCCCGGATTCGGATACTGAGCTCCCTGGAGCTGAGCCTGATTATCTTAATGGTGCCAAGAGTGTGAGAGAGCTTTATGAGATTGCTAGTCCAAACTATGCTGGGAAGTACACTGTTCCTGTGAGTTTTATGATCTGTTTGGTGAAAGCAACTCTCTTATTCTTTATTGTTCTGTTTCTTGAAATGTTGAAAGTCTTATTTTTGTTGATTGTTTCAGATTCTGTGGGATAAGAAGCTGAAGACTGTAGTTAACAATGAGAGTTCGGATATAATCAGGATGCTTAACACTGAGTTCAATGCTGTTGCGAAAAACCCCTCACTTGATCTCTATCCTTCTCATCTTAGAGACGCAATTGATGAGACTAATGAATGGGTTTTCAACGGGTTGAACAATGGTGTTTATAGATGTGGTTTTGCTAGGAAACAAGAACCTTACAATGAGGTAGAAGAGATCCTCAGTGTTTATAACTTGAGAAAAACCAGAATAGCTAATTGGTTCTGTCAAAAGTTTAAAACGTTGGTTCTTTTCTCTTGCAGGCAGTGAACCAGTTGTATGAAGCGGTAGATAGATGTGAGGAGATACTCGGAAAACAAAGATACATCTGTGGAAACACTTTCACTGAAGCAGATGTCCGATTATTCGTCACCCTCATAAGATTTGATGAGGTATTTTGAATTTCTTCTTTCGTTTCCATCACATAAAGCCTATCTGATTCTTCACTTCATATTCTTAATGCGTTGCAGGTTTACGCGGTTCACTTCAAATGCAACAAGAGACTATTACGAGAGTATCCGAATATCTTCAACTACATAAAAGATATCTACCAAATCAATGGAATGAGTAGCACTGTGAAAATGGAACACATCAAGCAACATTACTACGGAAGCCACCCCACCATAAACCCGTTTGGCATCATCCCTCTCGGGCCAAACATCGACTATTCCTCGCCTCACGACCGCGACAGATTCTCCAAATGAAAAACCAAACATCAACGATCAATGTTTTATCACCTGTCCTAAAAACAGCAGCCTTCAAATAAACATGTCTTTGTATTTCAATTTTAAAGTCAATATTTGTGTGTGTGAATGTTGCAAATCATGTTATGTTCTTAATTTTGCGAAGTGAATATATTTTTGGAGATTAATCTAAATTTTGAAACACTTTTGACACATTCGTTTATTAATAGCTTTCTGGATTTGCTGATTGTGTTAAAGTTTTGGTCGGTCAAATACGAGAAGGAGAGAGTGAGTGAACATAATAATAGCACCTAATGACGTTTGAGTGTGATCACACCATTTTGAAGATAAGTTAACCAAAAGAAACATTATGACACTATCAAAAGGGAAAATTCTTTTGAATCTTTTATCCATTTCTTGAGTTTCTTTCTACTATATCGACAAATGGCTTCTTTCAGGATTTCAGTAGTTAATGAAATCCACAATGGTCTACATTAGATTCCTAAAATTAATTAAAATATATAAAAACAAACAAGAAAGTAAAAAAATATATATATAATGGCAAACAAAAGAGTCGCACTTTCCTTCAATTTGTGTGTTTTGAGATAACAAAAGAAAGTCTTCGTCGTCCACTCTCAAAACTTCAACGAAGCTCTTTGCGTCCTCTCTCTCTCTCCATTATTACATTTCTTTCTCAATCACTTGTATTCGATCCTGGGGAGCATGAGAAAGATCTAACTCCACTGATCGGTTAGTTCTTCTTTCTCTCTATCGAATATACCCCCAAAATTCCCAAATTTTCTCTTTAGATTATATAATTTTCTGAAGCTTTCTCATGTTTCCTCTTCTGGGTTTGTGATGATTTCCACTTTACCACATAGTTTCCCTATAAAGCTTCAACCTTTATTAAATACTGAGACTTTGGTAATATTCAACTTATACAAGCTTGTGTTATTAAATTCTGTTTGCTTTGAATATGTAACATGTTTGGTTTGGATGTGTTTATGTTTGGTTTGTTAAAGTTTTTGTCTTTTTTTATTTTATTTTTAAAGCATTAATGTAAATGATTTAATTGAGTATAGGTGTTGGTGATATCTCTTGGTGTTAAAAAGATGGAAGGGAAAAGATTGGATCTTAGATTTCATCATTCAATATCATCACAATCAGTGGACTCTGCGTTTGATTTGGATAAAAACGGTTGTAACCATTTTAAAACGGTTTCTTCACCGCCGCTTCAACCGTTTCCTTCTGGCGGTCAGCATACTGAAACCACTAGTGCTGCTGCTGCTTACTTCTCTTGGCCTACTTCAAGTAGATTGAATGATTCAGCGGAAGACAGAGCGAACTATTTCGCGAATCTTCAAAAAGGTGTTTTGCCTGAAACTTTTGATGGGTTGCCTAAAGGGAAGAAAGCTACTACATTGCTTGAGTTGATGATGATCAGAGCGTTTCATAGTAAGAATTTAAGGAGGTTTAGTCTCGGTACAGCTATTGGTTTTCGGATTCGACGAGGTGTTTTGACAAATATTGCGGCTATTCTTGTCTTTGTTGCTCGGAAAGTTCATAAGCAATGGCTTAATCCTCTTCAGTGTTTACCTACAGCCTTGGAGGTGAGATAGCTCTTTACTTCGGTACTTTAAGGTTCTCATTTTTATTTTCTCTTAAAGTGTTGTACTTTGACAGGGTCCTGGAGGAGTATGGTGTGATGTAGATGTTGTTGAGTTCCAATATTATGGTGCCCCTGCGCAAACTCCGAAAGAGCAGGTGTATACGGAGCTTGTTGATGATTTGAGAGGCAGTGGTTCGACTATCGGATCTGGTTCACAGGTATATTTTGTACTAGACTTGCATATGCGCTTGTATTATCGACAATTCTTATTAGAAAACATGATCAGGTGACGCCTCTCTTCTTGTAGGTGGCTAGCCAAGAGACATATGGAACGTTAGGTGCTATTGTAAAGAGTAAAACCGGCATCAGACAAGTTGGTTTCCTAACGAACCGGCATGTTGCAGTTGATTTAGACTACCCGAGTCAGAAGATGTTTCATCCATTGCCACCCAGCCTTGGACCTGGAGTTTACTTAGGTGCAGTAGAAAGAGCAACTTCGTTCATTACCGATGACCTTTGGTATGGCATTTTCGCTGGAACTAACCCAGGTAGTCCGGTAATAAAGTGCAGTGACTTTGTCTTTGCTGTTACTTGTTTCATGGCGTAGCACATTCTTATTATCGATGTCTCTTTTCTGCAGAAACATTTGTTCGAGCTGATGGAGCCTTCATTCCATTCGCAGAGGACTTCAATATGAACAATGTAACCACAACTGTTAAAGGGATTGGTGAGATTGGTGATATCCATGCTACTGATCTACAGTCTCCAATAAACAGTTTAATAGGAAGAAAAGTTGTCAAAGTTGGAAGAAGCTCCGGTTTGACCACCGGGACCATAATGGCTTACGCGTTGGAGTACAATGACGAGAAAGGGATTTGTTTCCTAACCGATTTTCTTGTTGTTGGTGAAAACCAGCAGACTTTTGATCTCGAGGGTGATAGTGGAAGCCTTATTCTATTGGCAGCGAGCGATGAGAAGAATGATAAACCACGTCCTGTTGGAATTATTTGGGGAGGTACAGCTAACCGGGGACGGTTGAAGCTAAAAGTAGGGGAACAACCTGAGAATTGGACAAGTGGAGTGGATCTTGGCAGAGTTCTTAACCTTCTTGAGCTTGAACTCATAACTTCCAATGAAGGTCTTCAAGGTATGTGTGATCTCTTCGTTGGGTCTTCTTTCATTACTATTAGTATACACTGATTCGTTCAACGTCTCTTTTTGCTGAAATGCAGCTGCAGTGCAAGAACAGAGAAACGGTATAATGTGTGCTGCAATTGATTCCACAATCGTGGAATCATCTCCTGGTGTGTGCAAGCCGTCGAGATGTAAAACGGGTGAGAACTTTGAGCCTATTAACTTGAATGTCCAGCAAGTTCTTCGAGAAGAAGACAACTTGAACATTCATCCAGAGTTCCAAATAGAAGACGTGTTGGAATCAGCGGCTGTGATCGAAGAACATCAGTTTATTCCAAGTTCAAGCAACAACAGATCCCCACTCCATCAAGATACTAATGGACCAGAGAATCTCGAATCCAAGAATCTGTCTTTGCTTAAGACTAGTGACTCGGGTGATGAGATTGGTTTTTTGTTGCAGTTAGGTGAATCAGACGCAAAGAAACGAAAGCGGAGTGAGTCACTGGATGGTTCTCAAGAACTATGAAAGAGTCAAAAGGACTCAACAGTATACATTACTATTCTTCTTCCACTGCATTTTTCTCCAGAGGAAAGAAATTCGGAGTAGCATATTTGTAAGGGCTAATGTTAAAGTTAGTCAGAAGTTATGAACAGATATGTATTGGTGGATTACGAACACCTATAATTTTGTTGTTCCTCAAGAACATCTTGGAGCATAAGAATTGATGAAGCCTCCCAATTCTCATATATCTTGTTTTTGTCACCATACATTGAGTTTTGGATACATAGAAACTTCAAACTAATGCTGCAACTTGTTACTCGATTGAACTGTACTAATCTTTGTTGCTACTGGCTAGTTCGGTAGATACGTTTGGCCAACCTTGATCAGCCTGAAACTTTACAAATTCAGACAGAAGCTTGATTTCTTCGTCCTGCAACCGTGGTCCAAAAGTACATTGTCCTCTCGGCGTGCATTTCTCCCCAAATCCCTGTAAGTAAATCATCAGACATAGTTTCTCTTCAGAACATTAAGCTAAGTGGAAAGGACTTCCCATTTTACAAAGAAGCTCTTGAAGGAGATCTCACCGGCATTCGTCCCTTTCCGTAGTAGGTAACACGGAATATCTCTTCCTCAGTATCAACTCCATTTCTGTCAAAAAGGTAAAAACCATTGCAAATCATTATAGACAAATACCTGTCGGAATCTGATAGATGCACACAAGACATATCTTTGAGTCTGGATCATTGGTTGTTTTACCTTTGGAGGTCACTTGGGAAAAGCGTTGCACCCTGGAAAGAGAAGGATAATGAGCTTAGTGACGCTAAGTGAACAAAGAATGGTTCATGACTGAGTTTTCATTTAAGTGTTTAAAAACTCACTGGTTGAATAATGTTTCCACCAGTGTCATGACACCCGATACAAGCTCTATTAAACAATGTTGCTCCTCTTTGTATATCCAAGGTTTGGCCAAGAGATTCTACACCACAGTTATTCCCAAACAAGAAATCAACATAAAAGCAAGTAACCTTTCAATTTACAATCGCAATTCTTGATTAACATCGTTGTTCACTGGTAGTTTCAAACATAAAAACATTCTTGAATGAAACAAGAAATCAGACAGCTGTTCTAAAAAACCTCTTCGATTTTCACAAGCAGAGACTGAGACAGCTGTTCTAAACTTGTCTGTTAACTTTAATAAATCTTTGAACATACGAATTCTTGATAAAGAGTCATTCTGCAATGTCTCTCAGCTAAAATGAAACACAAGCTTGGTTGGGAGGCAGTTAAGAGTTACCTGGAGGGTTACAAATAGGTGAAACCGCGAGTAGAACCGCCGTGAGTGACGGAGCAAACTTCTTGATGAGAAATAGCAAATCTTTGTTCTTTACAGGAACTGGAAATATCCATTCGCTTTCTATTGCATTGGCCTTTTTGAACAGTACATATGAATATATAATCTCATCGTCATGTCATGTTATGAAACAGTACATATGTCGAAATGTATAGAGTTAGAGATAGAAAAAAAAAAGAGAGACAGAGAACCTTGTGGGAGGAACAAAAGAGGTTGCAGCTGCGAGCTGAGGCAGAAGAAGAGAGAAGACTCATCTTTTTTGCAAAATGTAGATGGATAAAGTTGAATTCGTCTTACCTTTGTTTTTTGGATGTTTTAACCGGTTATCGGTTTGGTACACCTGAGAAAACCGGAATGTTTTTATCCTTCAGGGAAAAAAATAATATTTGATTTGGTTTAGGTATACATATACATATGTAAAGAAAGGGCTGGTTAGTCGATAAATGATTGCAAGTTAGAATATATATATATATATGAATTTAGATGTTGAACTAAAAATGTTTTTCTTTACATATGAAGTCAAACAATATATATAAAAAATAAAAAATCATTCTCTCTAGAGATTTTGAAGTTTGAAAACAGAAAAAACGACTACTGCCATTCAACATCCTTATTTCAAAAATTACAAAAAAAAACTAATATTGTTTAGTAGAGAATTACAAACATTCTTAAACAGAAATTGAGATAAAATAAACTTATTCATATGAAATAGCTAATGAGAAAATATTATTTTCATTGATGGACAATCAATTAATTTTCCTTGACAAGTATCTCCTTGGCCTTTTTCAACAAGCGTAGCACATCTCTCATGTTCGTCCGTTCACCAGCTGCATATGCGGCACAAGACAAGCTAACTTCCACAGTTTTTTCAAGGCAATCAAGTTTTCTATGAAGTTGTGCACCAGAAATATCCATGAGTCCCTTAAGTTTAGGATCAATCACTTCCATAATTGCATTATTCTGAAACCCCCATCTCATCCATGTTATTAGATTTTGATCTCCTTCGAAGCTCTCGTCCATTGGGCTTTTTCCACTCAAAAGCTCTAACAACATCACTCCAAAGCTATACACGTCTCCTGCTTGTGAAGGCTTTTCTCCAAGCCCATACTCTGCATATATAAGTAAGAATGTTTAGAAATATATACTTTTAAACAAAATCAGTTTAGAATATCTAAAATATTGAAAACATTGAGTAGTATCCTCATCAGACGAGTTTAGCATATGTAAGTTTTTTTTATAAGATTTAGAAGTGAGTAACTAACCTGGAGGAATATAACCAATGGAGCCTTTCAAAACATGTGTAGAGCTTATAGAAGCATGACGACGATCATCAGATGCATCAAACAACACACGAGCTAACCCAAAATCACCAACCTTTGCAACCATTTCTTCATTTAGAAGGATATTGCTTGGTTTTAAATCACAATGAACCACAGGAACTTCACAATCATTGTGCAAATAATCTAATGCAGATGCAATGTCAATGGCTACATCCACTCTTTCTTCAAGACTTAATCCAACACTCCCATCAGGTTTTGTCTTTTTACCTTTGATCCATTCTTCTAGGCTGCCATTGCTTAAAAACTCATACACCAAAGCCAGAAACTCAGTGTTTTTGAAGTCTGTGCTTGAGCAAGAAGTTACTAGTTTCACAAGATTCCTGTGCCTTACATTCCTCAAAGCCTCACACTCTGCAATAAATCCTTTGTAGTATCCGTTTGCTTTGAGATCGATGACTTTGATGGCAACATCAACCCCTCGTATTACCCCTTTGAATACTGATCCAAAGCTTCCAACACCGAGAAGATTTCTAGGGCTGTAATTCTCAGTAGCTCTCCTGAGCTCAACATATGAGACATTGATGAATGGCTCCTTGAGGAGTGAATTTGATGATGATGTAGATGTGATAGGTTTTTTTTCCTTTTTTTCCAAATAAAGAAAATTATCATGCATATTGCAATCAAACCTACCACACATGTAATAACGCTCGCTTTCAAAAGCTTTTTGTGCGGCCGAGATTTTCGACAAGTGGAATCAATACAAAGCTTTGGATTTCCCTCCATATAAGCTTTAGAACGATCGTTGAAAACCCCACTCCTTGGGACCCACCCTTCAAGATTGTTGAATGAAATATTCAAGAACTTCATAGCTTGTAAGTCTTGAAGTTTTGGAGGAATAACACCGGAAAGTTGGTTTGAAGAGAGATCTAGAAACTCTAGACCTTTTACTTCTGCTAGTGCTTCCGGAATAGGTCCGTCTAGATTATTTCTACCCATGTCTAGCTTCTCCAAGCTTTGGCAATCCTTAATAGATGAAGGAATGTGGCCTGAGAAGTTGTTCCGAGAGAGATCTAAACTCACAAGGCTTTTGAGGCGACCTATATCTTGAGGAATAGGACCAGAAAATAAGTTTCTAGATAGATTCAAGACAGCACTTAAGCTAGGTAGATTAAGAACTCCATTTGGTGTGCTTCCATATAGCCTATTGTTGGATAGATCCATGGATAACACATTCTTGAAGTTTCCAAATGATGGTGGGATCATACCTTCTAGTTTGTTCTGCGCTAGATTGATCTCATTTATTGCGCCAAGGTCACCAAGAGAATCTGGGATTCTTCCAACAAGTTGATTTCTCGCCAGTTCTAGCACCTGTAAACCTTTCAATATCCCAATCTCTTGAGGGATTTCACCAGTGATGGAGTTGTCACTCATATTAAGCAGAGTCAGGCTTGTAAGATAGCCAATGGATTCAGGAATTTTACCTGTGAAGCGGTTTCCTCCCATGAAAAGTTTTGAAAGATGCTTTGATAGATTGCCGATAGATACTGGAATAACACCCTCCAAGAGATTTCCATCAAATGCAAGAAAATTAAGTTGGGAGCTATTACTCAAAGACTTGATGAAACGATCAAGATCTTGATCTCTACCCCAAACTAACTTGTTGAATCCAATGTTGTACATTTCAAGCAAGGGGAGATTTCCAAGTCCTAATGGTATGGTCCCTTCTAGAAGGTTATGTGCCGCGCGGATCACTTTAATGTTTGTGAGGTTATGTAGAGAAGCTGGAATCTCTCCGGTAAACTTGTTGAAACACACGTTGAAAACCAAGAGATTTGGAAGTGTGTCTCCTATGTTGCTAGGAAACTGACCCCAAAAGTTGTTTGAAGCAAGAACCAACGAGACTAGAGAAGAGATGTTGTAAATAGAAGGAGGAATTATTCCCGTGAGGTTGTTTACGGTGAGATCAAGGACTTGTAGCCTTTGAAGACGACCCAGTTCGTAAGGAACTGGACCACTAAGAGAGTTTGTACCTAGGCTTAAAACAGTGAGAGATGAAATGTTCGAAAGAGATGGGGGAATTGGTCCATGTAACAGATTTTTGCCCAAGTTTAAGATAGTTAGGTTCTTGAGATCATCAAGTTGGGTTGGAAGGATACCCGTGATCATGTTTGAGGTTAGATCAAGGATTTGGAGTTGGAATAATTTGCTTAAATTGGAAGGTAAGGATCCTTCTAAGCTGTTGGAGCTTAAATTAAGAACCTTTAGACGTAAGAGATTTGTGATCTCTTTTGGAATTGGACCTCGAAGTTGGTTATTTTGAAGTTGAAGAGATGTGAGAAAAGAGAGATTACCAATACTTGGGCTTATGGAACCGGTGAGACCATGACCAGAGAGGTTGATGGAAGCCACTCTGCTGTTACGTGTGTTGCAAGTCACGCCAGTCCAATTACAAGGAGATGTGTTTCGGTCCCAAGAGAAAGAGAGTGATTGTGGGCTTTGGCTAATTTGTGACCTGAACGAGAGCAAAGTATCTCTGTCCGTATTTAGAGAAAAAGATGCTGACCCAACAATGGAGAATGTTGAAACAGAAAACATAAGAAAAAGGCGAAGAGACAGAAGAGTGAAATTGGGTAGAACCTGATGAACACTGAAACCCATTTTTATGATCTCTCTTATTGGTTTCTCTCTTTGGCATATGAAAATGAATCTACAGAGGTTTGATGATTTATAGTGATTTATTGGAGTACGTGTTTGGTCTGAGTGTATTTGAATTGGAGGTTTCTAGCATCCGTCAAGGAAACGTACGTAAATATGGTGTCTAAGAATCAACAGAAAAGTCTACGAACTGGAGAATTATCATTGTGTGGGTGTGGCCTACATTACAAAATTTGTTGAAACTAGACTCTTTATTGCATTAACTTAAACCAAACGTAGTTCTTCAATCAATTTCTTCATCACTTCGTTAGGTGGTGTACTGCAGAAAACGTATAAAGTCACCAGTCAACAATTTTGTAGTTATCTAGTCAGATTTTTATATCTGTACATAAATTTTAGACTTTAGTATCTTTAGCGCACAACTTAATATTATTTGTTTCATCAATTCACACTCGTGCTTTCAAGTTTAAATCGTTGGATTACAAGATTTGCGTAAACGTGTAGCATTTGACGTTTACGCAAATCCACGTGTAACTTTTATGACCCCCAATGGCCAAACCTAACCTCCTCCGATTAATAGCCACTAGGTTTTTCGTACAAATACATTCGAAGAAAAGGAGTCATTGGGTTAATGGGTTATTACATTTTCGTTAATGAAGAAAAAAAACCATTGACTTATTCTTCTTTTGACTTGTTCTCTTTTTCTTTTTTACAACTTTTTTTTTTTTGCACAAAACAAATATAAGATTATGTGAATTAGGTGTATAACCACCAATTTGTGTTAATAATGAAGAATATAGCCGACGTAAGAAACAAAATGAAGAATTAATATAGCCATGATGGTTTGAAAATTAAGTAAATAGTAATTTAAGAATATTATAATAAGTAGATAATTTTATCCTTACCATTAATTATATAGAAAATTTATTATTGATTGAAATAAATTATATTACTGATTGATACATTCTTGCAATGCTATAAAAACATACAAAATCTTTTAATGCATCGATCATGTTTTGAACTTTTTTAATTTGGATATGAATTTTTTAAAGAAGTGGCTAATATAACACATTGATAAATATATGGCTGTATCTAAGGGATTTTAAGGGATATAGTTTTGAGACATTATCAAGATATAATCGTTCATAAATCCTTAAAATCAAATGTAAAACGCAAATAAAGAACCACCTTGGTCTAGCCCAAGAATACTGTGATATCTCTTAAACCATTACATCCCGTACACCAGCATATACTACAAGAAAACAAATTAAAAGTAATTTGAAAAGAATTTCCAAAGAAAAAAAACAATCTATTAAAAAAATTTGACGGAATTTTTATGGAATTTTATCAGATTTCTGATAGAATTTTGATATATTCATGATCCATCAAAATTACAAGTTATCAATGGGTATGTTTATGGAAAATTTGCAATAAATTTTGATGGCATTCTTGTTTTTAATTTTACTAAAATTTTATTGAAATAATGAATTTTTCCGTATATATTATTAGAAAAAAAAAATTTTGATAATTGATCACGAAAAAGCATCCCGTTATTTACTTTAAAAAAAAAAACATAATTAACCATGAATGTGTCCTAACTTGATTATACTTTTTAAGTCTTCTCACCAAATTAAAATAATATAATTTGGACTTAAATCAAAAGCATGAAAGCCCAATGAAAATAAAAATACTATTGAAATCCATTATTAGAAATTTGTGATGGACTTCAACAGTGTTTTTACTATTTTCCGTTTCATTTTATTAATTTTTTACTAAAATTCCAAAAAAAAAGTATTCAATGAAATCATCAACCAAATTGTTAATTAAAAGTTGATCACAAGGTTTTGATGAAATTATGTTGGAATTTATTTATAAATAAGACATTCTCTTTTAAGTTCCTCACAATTCCAAATATTAGCCTTTTTCTTACTAAAATTGGCCATTATTTTATAATTAGTCAATATTCATAATAAATATAATTACAGTTTATATGAAAGATCATTTTAAGTCAAATTTAGTGTATGTTATATTTATTTATGAAAAATTATTTAGTTAAATATTTGAATTTTTTTTATAAAAAATAGTAATTTTTAATTTAGAATCTGTCAAAAATTTTGGTTGGATTTCTGATAGATCAAGTTCGTTGGAAAATTCTAACAGAGTTTCGACTGATAATATTTTCTGAAAACTTAAACCAAATATATAAGTTTTGTCGGAAAGAGCCTTACATTTATTTTGTTATGTTTTCTTGTTGTAGTATATTGCTAGTCAAAAAAGATGTGGTCATATACTTATGCATGGAATTTAAAACCAAAATTATAAGTGAAATAAGTGTGAATTGATACGTTTAAGAAATGTACTGCTTTGGTTTAAACATATATATGTATTACGTTCAAAAAAAAAAAACATATATATGTATTACAAGATTCCCCCTTCACTAAAGTGAGGATCCCACTTTTTCATTCTTGAAGTCACGTACTAGCATAATACTATATAAATTAACCACGTTAAACAGTTCAAGTCTCTCTATCATTTCCGGGACTTGACCTTAAAGGCCTTTTCGGATCACTATTATGATCATCTCATTGCCTAAGTTTTTTCTCTATTTCTTATTACATCTAAAGTACTCTACCCCAAAATGACTGTTACTTCGTGATCCTCTCTTTCATCTGGATCCAGAGTCATGAATCTTTTTCTTCTTTTATTTTCCTACCTTTTTTGGTATCCGATCGAGGTTGTTTATGAGGTTCATTAATTATTGCTTTCATTTTTAACTGACTTGTATATCATCTAGCATCCAGAAAATACCATTCCACGAGACTAGAAAAACAAAACAAAAACTTATATGTAAGGTTCGGCTTTGGAGGAAAGCTGAAGAAGTAGTAGCTTTCAGCTCCAAATATTATAAACCATTTTCATTCTCATATTTACAAAAGTTTATTTGGTGTAGCAGTTTAAGTACTATTATTAGAGTCTCACAATCCAAGTTCAAGTCTTAAAACCAGCTTTTTTTTTTATATTTTGCTTCTAGTCTTCTAAAAGGAAGGATCTGTACTGTATGTATTTGAAACATTACAGTACGGAAAAATAAAGAAGTACAAACTTTGTGTTACAAAAAACAATAACAGGGTACAAACTTTTAACCAGATAACAGATATGCATTTTATTTTTATTTGGAATTATATATAAATGTAGGTAAATCAGTATGCATTGTTTTTGTGCATTACTGCACGGGACGAATTGCAACACCTTTGACCACGAGCCCGCTCTTAGGGTCAGTGTCAACATACTGATACATCGAGAAAAAGATCCTTGCGTCGTCTTTCTTCGCCGGCGCTTCAAATTCTCCGACTTGAATATCCACCCAATCTTCTCCTATGTAATCTTTCAAGCACAATGCTTTATCATGCTCGTTCTCGGTTCCATCGCGCATACCCAGCTTGAGCTTTAAAGTAACTGGAATTTTCCATCCCAAAGCTGTATCATCTAGGCTCAGAAGAAACACCACCTCGTATCTTCTCCCTGGAGTCAATTTTCTCGTGGAAAAATCTCCAGTTATTTTAATTAAGGTGTGATTGTTAATCATAGTTGCAATTTCAATGTCTGCTCTGCTGAGAAAACAAGATAAATTTTCAATACAAAAAATTAATTGAAAATAAATCAAATGATCACACATCATATTTGTGTTGATTTTTTAATATACTACTTTATATGGAATTTCTCTCAAATACATTATATTTAATATATATCTCCAATTAATTTTAAATCATTAGATTTATGTACAGTGCTACTACATTTTCTTAATATTCTAAATAGCGGCTTAAATAAATTAATGTCATATTACATTATAATAAGTAGTCGATATGTTAAAGTTTTACATTTAAACAGATAAAAATTTAGAAAAAACCTTTAAAATATTACCTACATCCGTTTTAAATTTCAATATTTTGTTATTCATAAAATAAATTTTCAACATGGCTAAATTGGTAAATTAAACCATCTGAGCTGTTTCCATGTTACAAAAAGTTATGAATAACGAAATAATAACTTCTATAATAAAAAATTATTTTCTTTTAAATAAATTAAAAAATTTAAAATAGATCCGAAATTTTTTAAATTTTTTTTAATTAAAAAATAAAAAAAATAAAAGTAAATTAATAATTTAGAATTTTATTTTTATCTAAATATAAAAAAACAACTATTAAAAAATCTTAAATTAATAAAAACTAAAATTAATAATTATAAATTAATGAATTTAAGACAAAATATACAAATAGTATTTATTACACTAAAATATTAATGTCGACTTTATAAAATTATATAAAATATTTTAAAACATAATATTCGTGTATATCTACATGAAATTATAAGACTTTAAATTTAAATTTTTACTATTTTGGATTTTTCAATATATTTTTAATTTTTTTATATAAAATAATTAACATTATTCATTTTAATTATAAATATTTTTAAAATCTAGAAATTTTGGAATTTTTAGATTTTTTTATTCTTTAAAATTTTTAAAAGAAAATAATTATTTTTGCAGAAGTTACTATTTCATTAATTTTCTGTAATATTTTGTAGTGTGGCAGAAGCCACTTTGCGAATTTAATTTACCAAATTAACTGGATTAAAAGTTTACTATGTGAGTGAAAAAGTGTGTGAGATTTAAAATAGAAATAACTGCCGCTACCTTAAATATTTTTTCTATGATTTTCTCAATTTAAATTTCCACAAGGTCAGATAATTTACCATATACATGGTTGGTTATACTCACAAAGAGATTCGACGGAACAAAAGAAAAAAAAAAACGTTTTTAACAACGATCATACTACCAAACATATCTAACTTTAAAAAAAAAAATTGGTCTAAAACTAACTTTAACTTTAAAATTATTAAACCAAAACCAATAATACAACCATATATGTAAGAATACATATATATATAGATAGAGTTGAATAGATGTTAGTTTTCATTAATAACTTAATTCTTACTATGGTTTGTCGTAGATAGAACTCCAGGTCCAATTTTCAGGATTATCAGAGTGAGAAATGTCAAGTCTCCTTGCAGGGACCAAAAATCCTCCTTCGAGACTCGATGCGATTATCGGGTTTCTCTTCACGGCGATCTGCGACAGCAATCTCTGAATCTCGGAAACCACTGAGTTTATGAACTCCCTTTCGTTCCTGTTACCCTCATACAATACGTGTAGTGCGATGTCAATATACACGCTTGTTCGTTCCAGTTACATGTTTCCGTGTTATACAAGAAACAGCTACCCAGATGGGCCAGTTCTAAGTTAACTCAAATTTCGAAACATCAATAATTATACTATGGATATATCTCTTGACTGACATACAAAGATTAGTATATATTTCAGTCTGTAATTCTTTACTACAAAGAAGGAAAAGATAAACATCGAACCTTTCTTTTGCCAGGGACATGCCTTTTATTTTAGAAATAGACTCTAAAGCCTCCTCCCATTTTCGAGTCCTTTCTGGCTCGTGTAGATTTTTGCGCCTCAGAACCCTGAAGTTGTCACCAAATTTCCCACTAAGTTCTCCCACCACGGAAGGTGTCGTATGTTTGAAGAAAATGGGAATCACGCTGAGACTGCCACGATCCTTGCACTCCTTGATCATGGCCAGCTCATCCAAGCACCAATCCGAACTTGTGTAAGCCTTCGAGAATATCACTACCGCGACCCTTGACTCTTCGATCCTCACCATAAGGTTAGCCGGGTCTGTGCTGAGCACATCATCTTTGTCTACAAATAAGTTTATATTCGCATCTCTTAAGATAGGCTCGAGAAAGGCCACAAAGCTGTTGCGCACATTAGGTCCCCGGAAGTTGATGAACACTTGAGGCCCCTTTGAGGTGGGCCTCACAACAGAAGAAGAAGAAGTAGCCATGAGAGAGCTTTTTGATTAGGCCAAAAGAGAGTTTTGGTTGATTGTTGTTTGACCTTTTGTGTTTTGTCAAGTTGCTTTGAACGATAAAGCTAACCTAAGTTCCTTATATATAATACTTGAAATTACGGAATAATTTTTTATGTATATAAGTTGTCAACATGTAGTTTACAAAAAACAGATAACATCTTCTCTTCGAAATTTGACTTTGTNTTTTTTTTTTTTTTTTTTTTTTTTTTGAGTCTGTCTTTTAACTCTATCCCCAGCCTCCGGTCACAACCGAGTAGTTTATCGGGTGACTAATTTTGTAACGTATGTAAGTGGTTAAATAAGAATCAATCTATGACGTCGATCAACATGCATATATATATAAACTAATACTTCTTTGTTAGAAAACTGATTTTTACTAAATGGTGTATGTTGCACTTGCATGCATGTGTTTTACTTAGTCCCCCATATCATTCCTTGCATTATAATATTCCAAGTNAACCCCCCCCCCCCCCCCAATTCACCATAAATTAATCATATAATTCTAGCTAGCTGTTTATTAAAACAAAAACCCAAAAAGAAAAAAGAAGACAATAGGATTTGTTCATAACTTCATATCAATCTAAACTGAGCTCTCGAACGCGGTGAGGCGAGAATAAAGTCATGTAATTTGTCATTGCATATTTGCATGCAACATAAACGATATATATTATGAAGAAGCTGCCATGCGTGAGCTTTATTTGGGGGGAAAAAAACGAAAAGAAAATGTTTGTTGATTGTTGTTTGACCTTTTCTGTTTTGTCAACTTGCTTTGAACGCAAAAGGGTAATCCAACGTCCTAACATAATTAAAAGGAGAGAAATGTTATTATTTCAGTTCCCAACATATCATTTTTTATATCAACAATGAACAAACTTGTNATCCCCCACCCCCCCCCCCCCCCCCCCCCCCCCCCCCCACTCAAAACCGAGTTTTTGTCGGATGACTGGATTTTTTTGTTTAAAACTTAGACTAATTCTTCTTCTTTTTTTTGGTCAAGAGACTATTTAACAACTAACCTACGATTTAACCTTAGTATTTAACATCTGTCATCTTATTATATAAAGCTGAATCCTCAAAGTTAATAATTAACATGATTGTGACAAATGGTAATTTAATTATTTAGGATGTTAACATGTATCAATATATATTTATTTTTTTAATCTAAAAATTATTAACAAAAATAAAAAGGAAAATTATATAATTAGAAATTTCCTTTACTAATTTTCGTTTTATAATTTGCTTTAAATTGGAAAAAGTTAATTTCCTTTTTAAATTTAATTTCCTTTTCTAATTTATTTTAATTAGAAAAGGTTAATTTATTTTTTTAATTTCTGAATTGCCAAGTGGCAATTTGATTATTTAGGATGTTTTTTTTTTTTTGGTGTCAAAACGGGAGACTTGTCTCCCAATTTATTAAGGATAAAAAGAGTTATTACAATCGAACATGGCGCGGGAAAGTAGTCCCCGAAGCATCATCTCTAAGAAAACTAACCACTTCCAAAGGACAAACATCAAATGAATGAAAACCAAAAACTAAAGAATAGGAGAGATTAGCCAAACCATCAGCAAGCTGATTAGCTTCTCGAAACACATGAGAAATCCGGACAAGCCAGTTTCTTGAAAGAAAGCCGTGGCACAGTCGTACCAGGAAGGACAAGGGATGAGACTCTCCAATCCCTGTCTTTAAAAAGCTCACCACCATCTCCGAGTCAACCTCAAGTTCCAATTGAGTGACTCTCTTCTCCCACGCGATGCACAGTCCGTAGTACACTCCCCATAACTCAGCAAGAGGAGCAGAACAACGACCTATGTTCAACGAAAAGCCTCCACACCAGTCTCCTGCACTATTACGCAGCACCCCTCCTGCAGCAGCTACTCCCGGGTTCCCGCGTGACGCACCATCAGTGTTGAGCTTGAACCAAGTCAGAGGTGGGGCATTCCACCCAATCATACGCTCCTCCCTGCTTGTAAGCATTGGGCCTCTACTTAACACCTCAACATGAGCCTTAGTAACCTCGATAGCTCGATCTTTAAGGAACTTAACTCTATCCTTCCAAAGCCGAGTCTCTCCAAATATGTTACCACACCTCCATTTCCAACCCCACCAAACAGCTAACGCAAACAGAGTAGACCATGCCCCCTCCTCCACATTATAACCACCACCTAGATTCTCATACAGCCATTCTAGTAGAGTTTGAGTAAAGAATACCTGTCGCTGTCTCCTTGGTACCAGTCTGTACCAGATACCTTCCATCGCAGGGCAGTCGCGGAGCACGTGTAAGGTGGTTTCCACCCCTCCTTTGCACACCTGACAAATATCTGTATCCCCCAAATGTCTCCTGTATCTCTCCTGATTCGTCATTATGACTTGGTTACTAACCAGCCAGAGAAAGGCCCGAACACGTTCCGGCGCTACCACTCCCCATACTCGTTTATAAAAACTCTCCATGCTCTGCGATTGACAAGGGTTCTGTGTCAACATACTATACGCAGACCGTACAGAGAATCTGCCATCTGCTGTTTCTCCCCAAGCTATTCTGTCTACTGCCCCTGTGACCGTATCAACAACAAAGGCTCGTAATTCCAAATATTTGATCTCATCAACATACGGAGCAATGCTAGCAAAGTCCCAACCCATACCATCCCTCCAGACATCTCGAAGTCGTAACTGATCATACCCTTCTGGTAACTCTCTCAAAGCTACTTCCCGCAGTGGTTTATCCGTAAGCCATCGATCTTCCCAAAATTTAACTCTTCTCCCATCTCCAATAACCCACGATATGCCCTGCATAACTACCTCCCTCAAGCCCTGCCCCACACATCGCCAAGTCGAGGACCAGTTACTCTTTGAGATCATCCACTCCGGGTTATGGATATCGCCAATCTTATACTTACTCCGGACCACCTTAGCCCACAAGCTCTCTTGATCATGTAACACTCTCCATCCAACCTTCGCAATCACGGCCTTGTTCATATCACTCGCTGTACGAATACCTAACCCCCCTTCTTTCTTGGGACAACAAACTCTATCCCATGCCAACAAATGTTGCTTCCTCTTCTCTGTGGTACTGCCCCACACAAAATCTCTTGACAATCTATCCAAACATTGAAGTGTACTAGCCGGAAGGAGTGCTGTATTCATCGTATGTATTGGAATTGAAGATAAGACTGCTTTTGTTAATGTAATACGACCTGCCAAACTCAGCGTTCTTTCTTTCCACCCAGCCAGTTTAGAGGCGACGCGCTCAATCACGCCCCCAAACGTGTCTTTGTTAATACGTTTCTGCAGAACCGGCATCCCCAAGTATCTTCCCAAGTCACACGTTGAGGGAATCCCACTTTCCGCACTGATTTGATCACCCAGCTCTCTCGAAACATTCTTTGAGAAGAAGATCTTGGACTTACTAAGGCTTACTTTTTGACCAGACGAGTTACAGAATTTCTCTAGAACACTCCGAATCACTCTGATCTGAGCTATTGACGCCTCTGCAAATAGGATTAAATCATCAGCAAAGCAAATATGGGAGATATGAGGACCCCCACGAGATAACTTAATAGGTTTCCATCGTTTCCCTTCAATCTCCACCTCAATTAGATGGCAAAGCCGCTCAATACAAAGAACAAATAGGTATGGGGACAGGGGATCACCCTGCCTAAGGCCTCTCAGTGGACAAAATGACTCCGATTTTTCCCCATTCCATAGGATATTCATGTCAGGGCCTGAGACACATTGCATAATCCAACGACTCCAATCACTAGATAAGCCGACAGCAGATAGAGTATCTTCGAGGAAATCCCATCTCACCCTATCATAAGCTTTTTCTAAGTCTAATTTGAGTAACATCCATCCTTTTCTACCTTTCTTGCGACGCATTGAGATTATTTAGGATGTTGACGTGTGTCAAAATATATTTTTTTTTTTAAATCTAAAAATTATTAACAAAAATAAAAAAGAAAATTATAAAATTAGAAATTTCCTTTACTAATTTTCGTTTTATAAATTGCTTTAAATTGGAAAATTTAATTTCCTTTTTAAAATTTAATTTCCCTTTCTAATTTATTTTAATTGGAAAAAGTTAGTTTATCTTTCTAATTTCTAAAATTTCCTTTTCTAATATTTTTTCTGAATTGATTTAAATTAAATTTTTATTTTCTTTTTCTAATTGATTTTAACTGAAAAAAATTCTGATAATTTTAGTTTCCTAGTTAATTTAAAATTTTATTTTAATATAGTTACAATATAATTGAAATATCCATAACAATATAGGTAGAACAAACAAAATAATTAGAAAATAAATAGCATACTGTTGTAGACGAAAGTGAAAACATTGTTGTCATCATGACAAGTATTTTAATCAAAACATACCATAGTGCAATTTGTTTGGCGGCATATTCTGGAATTAAGTTTTATTTGAATCTTGATTTTAATTATGTATTTATCTTTCAACAAAAGTAATATATAATTATTTCCTATTATATTTTAAAAATTTAGTACAAACTTTAAGTAATTAATATAAAACTGTTTATCACAATAGATTTTAGTAACATATATTGAATATCTATTTAAAAATGATATATGCTAATAAGTTCAAAATGTATAAAAAAATAATACTTACAATCCGCAATAATGAAATTCAAAATAATATTTTAATATATTTAAGAGAATTTAGAAATAAGAAATTCATTGTGTCTAAAAATCTTTATAACTTTTGAATTTAGGTATAAAAGATAAACATCACTAAAATTGCGATACATAGTAAAAGTAGTGATAAAATATTAATGAGATCTTCAGTTTAAATTAAAAACAAAATTATACTCATATTTTAATATGTTATCTTACGTATATATATATATATGTGTGTATATATGTAATTATTAATTTATAATTTCATTGGGACCATATTTTTACATAGGGATTTGAAAAATATTATTATTTTATTAATTTATCGAATTTTGTTAAATTTTACACTGGCCCGATTTGGGACCAGATAAATTTATTAATTTATAGTGATTATTAATTTATCGAGTATTAATTTATGGAGTTTCTACTGTAAAAGTTAATTACTTAGATTCAAATTAATATAAAAGTATAATAAATATTTTAAGAGAATATAATTTTATAGAAATATTTAGAAATATAAATTTTTTCTGTTAATACTTTTTTAATTGTAAAATATTGACATCTAAAGTTTTTCAGAGAATTAATTAAAAATTTTATTTATTTATAAATTATATTTTTATTTTATATGGTATAATAATATTTAAAATCAAACTTAAAAGTTTTCTTCAGCTAGAAGGTTTAATTTTCAGAATATTTAATTTTTTATTAGTTTTTCGAATTTTTTAATTACGGATTATAAAAAATTATTTTTTAATTATAGATTATAAAAAATTATTTTTAATAATTTAACATGAATTTTAATATTAATTTTTAACTTTTACCCCCCTATCAGATGCGTCATTATCTAGTTAGTATATAAATCAGGATCAATCCATTAATAACTAACCTACTAATTGTTTTGTGTCATCAAAACCGAGTTTCTCTGATATATAAATCATTTCATTCCATGATTATGCACTAGGTGAAAATTCACTATGTTAATGAAACAAATGTTCAAAGTCTTTCAATATTTTATAAATGGCCATGGTGGAGTCAAAGATATTCGGATTTTTTCACATGCTCTAGAAATTAATATGAATTTCTTAATGCCATCTTTCGTTTATAATGTTTGATATTTTGATTGGCTGCTTGTGTCTTAGTCCCCAAAAGTCCGTCCTTATATTATAGTCCAACTGTCGAAAATCTTCCCAGTTCATTAGTTAGATAAGTCCAAGTGTCGATTTAAACATTGCAACTGCAAAGAAATAAAGAACTATAAAGGTCTCTCTAAATGAAAGCACAACTATTATTTCTTTACGAAAAAAGGAACTATCAAGATCGACAAGTGGACTAGTCATATATATATCAATCGAGAATTGAGACCAGATTCAAGTCATGCAATCTGCCACTGCATACTTCACGTATGATATAACTCTTTTTATAATTTAAATTAGATTATGACTCGTCCTCTTCTTCTTTTTTACAAAATTTTAAACTCAAAGAAATGAAGATCTTCATTTTTAATTTTAATTTTAACTTTTTAATTTTTAGTTTTTTTTTTCTTTGGACTAACTGTATTATAGATATAAAAATTTAAGATGTATCAATAGTTTTATTTTTATATAAATATATTATATAATTTATTAAATTTTAACTTGCTTTAAAGTGAATAACATTTTATAGTTTTTTAGCTTTTTAAAAAAATTTAGAAATCAAAATTTAAGATATGTTGATATTTTTATTTTGGTGTAAATGATGATATTATATTATTTGTAAGAAAAAAATTAAAGAAATACTATTTTCCAAGTATCACTTTCAAAAATACAATTACTTAAAAAAATTTATAAAAGTATATTTGTTTTTACTAATAAAAATTTAACTAAAGAAATTAAAAAGAAAATCTTAAATTATTGATCACAATCTTGTTTTTTCTCCTCTCCTTGCATTGATATCAATATGGATAAATATTTTTTGACGACTTAGTTTTTTTAGTAACCTAATTTCTCCGACCGACTTATTGATTTATTAACTTGAGTGACACCTGGATGACACTTCAACAAATAGTAATTGATTTTTAGTGATACATATGGACAAATCCATAAGAATCTTCAGATGAGTTTTCAATTGTGTAATTGAAAAAATATTATGATATGATTTGGAATTTTGATTTGGCTCAAAGTTTCTGCACTTAGCTTATGAAATAGGTAGTTTCGACTTGATTTAGGTCAATTTAAAACATAAATTTCTGAAAAATTATTATTCCAATGTGATGCACATAGAGAAGAATGTATTCGAGGATATTGTTTTTACATTATTGGATGATAAAGGTAAGTTAAAAGACAATCTTAGTGCTAGAAAAAATTGTAAAAACTTGGTATTTATAAGTATTTATGGTCTGATGAAAATAGTAAAAATCTTATTATATGTTTTACAATGATTAGGCATGAGAAAGATAGATTTTTTAATATCTTACATATGGATATTTTTCAAAGATTTCTAATTGTGTTGATATGAATCAAAGGAAAATGGTTGGTTTAAAGAGTTATGATTGTCACATCTTAATGTGCTAATTGTTTTCCATTGCCATATTTAATGTTTTACGCCACGATATTTCATTTGTTATTACATAATTATGTCACTTTTCACAAAAGAAATTCTAAAGTAATCGATTTTAATGATGTTGCAAAAGCATATGGCACTTATCTTGTGCTATTTAAAATTTATTTTTTCTCTATCATTTTTTACTGTAATGGTGCATTTAACCATCCATCTCACAAAATAAATAAAACAGGAGGTCATGTTCAATTTTGTTAGATGTATCCAGTTGAAAGGTTAGAAATAATGAGTTAGTGTTCTGATGGTTTTTATTCTCTGTTATTACTGTGTACTGATCTGTTATTACAAATTTGATTTTTTTCATAGGATCTTTGGACATTTTAAATCTTATGTTCAAAATTGAGCTTGACCGGAAGGTTTTATATATGAGCAATATATTACTGATGAATGTCTTATATTTTTCTCTAATTATCATGATAAGTTGGTGACACAGTTTAACTGTATTAGAAGAGTGGATGAATCATATTGCTGAGTATGAATTAAGTTTTGAATCATAAATTTCACTCATCTTTCCTTCGTTTGGGAGATAGTGTTTATATGTTAGACGCAATTAATTCATGGAACGAAAGAACGAGCACACATATATCCTTACATTTAGAACACAGTGATACTAAAATGATCAAGCTAGTTAATAAGTTATTGCATACATCATAAACGATCAAAGTTTTTTTACTAATAAAATTTTGTTTTCCAAACAGAAAATTATACAATATATGTTTTAACCATTAGGTTTAAAGATGTCAAAATTTATGGAAATTCTATATTTTTATGATTTGATAAATGATTTAAATACATCAAACAATTTTAATATTGAAAGAAAAAACAAATACAAATTAAGATTAAGTTATAGTTATTTTATGTTCCCTCGTTAACCCTAATCTAACTAAATGATTTGATAGATGCAAACAACAATCACCAGCAAAAATAGATCCATCCAAAATTTTGTCATCTTTGACTAGCTACCAAAACTGGTTTATTTATTCTATTCCTAAACAAAATTTAGAAAACGGGCCAACTTAAATTCAATATGTTTTAATCAAAAATAAATAATATTTATTAAAACGATATTTATTAGGAAGATATAGAAAAATGCAGCTTTACTAACCTAATTGAAATAATTGATATGAAAACAAAACTATCATATAAATCATCTACGTCTCTTTAGAAACTTTCAGAATTTGTTACAATTTAAGTTCAAAATAAATTATTACAGTTAAAAAAATATATAATGTACAGGAAAATAAGACTAAATAAATAAAAATAAAGAACTATCTTTTGTTTTTTTTACACTACATGTAAAATGAAAAACCTTATTGGTCTATCCAAAAAAAACGTAGTTAAAGCCTCTTAGAGTTTTAGACCACTACACCAGCCAATATTTATTTTCACTTTTTCGAGTACTATATATTCTAAAATGATGTACAGACTTATATAGAGTATATGTATTAGGGGTTTTTAAAAATGGTTTTCAATTTTCCTAAACAATAATAAAATAATATATACTAATATTATATTATGAGAGACTCTTATAGTTTTTCAAAAACATGGAGAGAGTCTCTCATTAAAAAAATTTCTCCACTTTTTTTAGAATCTATAAAAATATTTCATAATATAATATTAATAAAGTATTTTGTTATTATTTAGAAAAGTTGAGAATTTCTTATAAAAACTTCTGATGGATATGCTCTTAGAGTACCTCCAACACTAATAGCACTTAGACCATCTCTAATGGTTTACAGACAATTTTTTATATTATTATTTGTATATAATTTAATTATATAATTAAAAGTTATTTAAAAAAACTTAAACCAATGAAATAATAACATTTTGAATGAATCTCTAAAACAAAGATTCTAAAACCTCTATATTAAGAGATTGTTTTTCTTTCTTTTTTTTCTTATTTACTTTTTAATTTTTTTGTTTATTAAATTATTTAAAACCTTAATACAAAAGACACTATTAGAGATGCTCTTAAATGGGATTCTAATACTTTTTATATATATATTTTTGCACAGCTTCAGTTTCTTATGTAATTAAGTTTTATTTTATTTTTTTAAAAAAATTGAACTTATCACATATTAACATATGTAGAAACTTATGTCAAAGAAGTTCTAATGTTTCTTTTTTAAAGGCGGTTATTAAAGTATGATTATTGGAGACTTTAAAAAGAAGTCTAATCGAGATTTTTATTAATTCCAAGAATAAAAAACCATGTTATGTTAAAAAATGAATATATAATATTTTATATTATTTTTATTTTTTTTAGAAACTATGGTTAAAACGTTTGAATAATGTTCTTATGTTTCTGTTCTTTTTTATTTTTATTTGTTTATTGCATTAGAACCTGTATAGAATCCATCGTTGAAGGTGGTCTTCTAGAGTGTAGAAACCAACAACATACGTTATCTAATGTCGATGATATATTAAATTTAAGAAATGTCTTCGTTGGTTTCCATACATATGCATTATACAAATACTTTGCTTTGTGCCTTAATTACTGCATGGGTCGCTTTTTTATTTTTATATTTAACTTGGGCGTTCGAGAACATTCGTAATAGAATGCTTTCTGGTTTCTACGTGTTTATTACTTTTTCAGAAAACACAAAGACGGAAACAAAAACACTAAATAAAAACAAACTTATATATATATTTGAAACTTTATAGTACGAAAATGAAAACAAACAGGAAAGTACAAACTTCGTGTTAGGAAAAAAAAACAGAGTACAAACTTTTAAACAGAAATACACATGCATTTTATTTTAGTTGAGATGAAATACAATATGCATTGCTTTTGTGCATTACTGCACGGGACGAATAGCAACACCTTTGACCACGAGCCCGCTCTTACGGTCACTGTCCACATACTGATGCATCGAGAAAAATATCTTTGCGTCCTCTTTCTTCGGCGGCGCCTCAAAACCTCCGACAAGAATATCCACCCAATTTTCGCCTATGTATTCGTCCAAGCACAATGTCTTATCCTGCTCATTCTGGCTTCCATCTCCCATGGCCACCTTCAGCTTTAGGGTCACCTGCTTCCTCCATCCCAAAGCTGTATCATCTAGGCTCACAAGAAACACCACCTCGTATCTTTTCCCGGGAATCAATTTTCTCGTGGAAAAATCTCCGGTTATTTTAATTAAGGTGTGAGTGTTAATCATCGTTGCAATTTCAATGTCTGCTTTGCTGCAAAACCATGATTCAAATTTCAAAACCAAAATAAACGAGTTAGAAGCAATCAAATGAATATACATCAGTTTGTTAATTGAAATTTGTATATGTTTATAAGGAAAATTTCTTTTAAATTCATTAATTTTAGTGAATTGAATAGTTTGCAGAAATTTCCATAAATACATTAAAAATGCTATAATAGATTTATTCGTTTATCTAATTTTAAAATTATAAATTCAAAAAACTGTAAAAATAAGTAAATGAAAAAGTCTAGTTGTATAAAAGATATAGATGATTTAATTTTGTTTTGATAAATAATTTCATCCTTTAATAACTAAAGTAAAAATTTCATATTTCAAAGATATAATATCCTCCATGTTGCATAAAATGCTGATTTTATTCTTTTCACTAAAACAGTTCTTACTATGGTCTGTCGTAGATAGAACTCCAAGTCCATTTTTCAGGATTTTCAGAGTGAGTAATGTCAAGTCTCCTTGCAGGGACCAAAAATCCTCCTTGGGTATTCGATTCTACTTTTGGGTTTGGCCTCACGGCGATCTGCGATAGCAATCTCTGAATCTCGAGAACCATTGATATTATGAACTCCCTTTCGTTCCTGTCACTGTATATACAATACAAGTGGGAGATGTCAACAAACTTATTCATTTACGTGTTCTTGTTATACAAGAAACATCCACCCTAGTCTAATTGAACTTCAATTTAGAAACTTCAACATACTTGGAGTGTGGACATACGTCACATACCAAGAAAACGAGATTCTACATGAGGAAATACGAAAACTAGCATATATTTCAGTCTGCAACTCTTTACTACGAAGAAAGTAAAGGAGAAAAGGATAAAAGTCGAACCCTTTTTCTGGCAAGGACAAGCCTTTTATTTTAGGAATAGACCGTAAAGCTTCCTCCCATTTTTTAGTCCTCTCTGGCTCGTCTAGATGTGTCCGCGTCAGAGCCCTAAAAGTATCACCAAAGCTTCCACAAATTTCTTCCACCACGGAAGCTTCAAGTTTGTAGAAGATGGGAATCACACTGAGACTACCTTGATCCCTGCAGTCCTTGATCGTGGCCAGCTCATCCAAGCACCATTGCGAGCTTGTGTAATCCTTAGAGAAGATCACCACTGCGACCCTTGACTCTTCGATCTTCACCAAAAGGTTAGCTAGGTCTGTGCCCGCCACTTGGTCATTGTCTATGAAGACGTTTATATTAGCATCCCTCAAGATAGGCTCGAGAAACGCCACAAAGCTGTTGCGTAGCTCAGCTCCGCGGAAGTTGATGAACACTTGAGGCCCCTTTGGCGTGGGTCTCACAACAGAAGAAGAAGCAGCCATTGAGATAGCTTTTTGTTTATGAAATAAGAGAGTTTTGGTTGATTGTTGTTTGACCTTTTGTGTGTTTAGTCAAGTTGATTTGAAGGATATAGCTAATCCAACGTCCTTTATATACTTGAAATCTCCGAGTAATGTCAATTTGTAAGTTGTCAACATGGTTTACTATAACGCAGATCACTACTTATTATTTTATTTTGAGTGACAGATCAGATCACAACTTGTCTTCGAAATTTGACTTTGTCTCTTAACTCCTATGACCGTCCTCCGGTCACACCCGAGTATTTCCTTCAATAACTAATTTTTAAAATGATATAATACGTAGGTAGTTGGCGAGCAGATACACCGAATATTTTTGGAGAGGAACCCTAGTTTTATTAAAACCTAATGTATCTATATACTTGTAAGTATACAAGGTACTGTTATTTTTGATTGGTTGCATGTGTCTACTACCCCAAAGTCGTCCTTCCTTAAATTATAATCGAAGTCTCCTCAATTCATAGAGTCTTTTTATAGATTGATCATATAATACAAGTGTCGTATTAAAAATTGCAACTGCGAATTGAATAACTAAAAATAGAAAATATAAGCGGACTTGTTCATAACTTCGAGATCTCGAATGCAGTGACACCAGAATCAAGCCATTTTATCAGTCATTGTATGCATCACAAACGATCAAAGTTCTTTTTACTAAGAAAGTTTTGTTTTCCAAAAAGAAAACACTATACAATACAATATATGTTTTATCACTGGAAGGATTCAAAGATTGTCAAGATTTATGGGAATTTCTATATTTTTATGATTCTAAAAAGAAAGATTTAACTACATCAGACAATCTTAATATTTTTAAAAAAATGAATACAAATTAAGATTAAATTCTAGTTGTTGTATGCTCCCTCATTTAACCCTAATCTAACTAAAAAACAACTTACTCTAGATGATTTGATAGATACAAACAACTATTACCAACGGAATTTTGGATGACTAGCTAACCAAACTAATTTATTTGTTCTAACCTCAAACAAAATTCAAAACTCGGGCGTTCAGTACGTCTTAAAGCTATAAACAATTTTTGTTAACACGACATTTATTAGGGAAATATAGAAGAACACCTCCAAGACCATGTTCATCAGAAGAGAGAATAGAGACAATTACTCAAATAAGAAACTTTAAGAAATTAGTAACAACCTCTCGCAATATTTGTCTAGTTATGATTACTTCAAATTATTTAATTTAATTTTATTAAAGAAATTAATTAATAATTAATTTGTGAGATATTCTTTTGAGGTTCTAATCCAATGAAGGCGTTCTAAAGATTACTAACGTGATTGAAAGGATTGAGACAAGGGAAATATTGTAGAAATCTTCTTCTATCATCTAAATCACTTTAGAAACTTTCAGAAGTAACATTGTTACAATTAGTAATAAAGAACAAATGTTAAACGCAAATAAGGAAAATATGCTTAAATAAGTAAAAATGAAGAACTACATTTTTCGTAAACTGCATGCAAAATGAAGAATCTCCTTGATCTAGCCCAAAAACAATCTAGAACCTCTAATTAGACCATTACATTCCGCCAGCCAACATATATTTTCAGTTGTTCTACTACTCAGCTAGTCCAAAACGGTGTACAGACTTCGTTATAGTGTAAAAATCAACATTGTAAGTGATCTTATGTCGGTGAATACTTCATATGACCACATCAATTGATATTGTAAGTTTAAGAAATGGCTTCATTGGTTTCCATAAAATTGCAATAGACAAATAGAAAGATAAATCTGCTTTGCTTTGTGCGCATTAGTTCGTGGGACGAATTGCAACACCTTTGACGACGAGACCTTTTTTCTTATCATCGGTCACGTACTGGTACATGGTGAAAGTGATCTTTGCCGGCGTGTTTCTTGGCGGAACGTCGAAAACTCCGGCCAAAATATCCACCCAGTTGTGGCCAATGTACTCCTTCAGATTCTCAGTCCGATCCACCCGATTGTCGCTCCCATCGTGTTGTTCCACCTTTAGCTTCAGAGTCACTGGTTGCTCCCATCCAATCGCATCATCTTCTAATTTCACTAGAAAAACCGCCTCATACTTTGTTCCTGGTGTTAAATTTAGATCCGTCGTGTTACAAGTTCCGACTATTTTTAGCCAGTAGATTTTAATCATCTTCGCAACTTCAACTGCCGTATTGCTGAAAACATAATTAATTAAAAATCAATTAAAAGTAATAGAAAGGACCAAACAAAACTAGGCTTTTTTGTAGAATGAAAAATATATATTGCAATTTTTATCTAAATCTTGTGTAGTTTTATGACCAAAACAACTGGATTTTTTTTTTTTTTTGCAAAGATGAAACAAATTAACTTAAAAAGGTAATTCTGTAAAATTATGTGTGAAATAATTTTAGCTTTCATAAACTGCTTTTTTGGGTTTTCATATTAGAAATTTTGTCAGTTAAGAGATTTTTGGATTCCATTAAGAGTATGTTTTTTTCTTACTTCGGCGCCTCGTTGATAAAACTCCAAGCCCATTTTTGACTACTCTCAGAATGAGTTATCTCTAGTTGTCTTGCAGGAACCATGGAAGGGACCGTAGAACCTCCTTGACGAATTACTTCTCTTTCTAAGTTCCTTCCAGGAACCATAGAAACTCCTTGACGATTTGCTTCTGTTTTTTTCCATGCAGGGGGCATGGAACCTCCATGACCATTCACATCTTTTGATGGGTTTCCTCTGACGGCCATATGATCCAGCAATTTCTGAATCCCGACGACCATTTTGTTTATGAAATCGTTATCAGTCTGCTCACTGTCATACCATAAAAGTGAGAGATATCAACAAGCTTATTCTTCTTTCTCAAAAAAAATAAATAAATAAAATAAACAAGCTTTTTCTTTCTATGTATTTGTTTCCGTGTAAGAAAGATTTATCTCGTTCTCTGACTCAAATCAGAATTTGAACTTGCAACGTACCATATACCAAGAACATAAGATTCTACTTAATTGGCTATTAAATTTTTTAACTAGGGAGATTAGTAGTATAAGTTTAGAGTTACCAGTTACGTAAGAAAAAAAAAACAGAGAAAACAAAAAATTACCTTTGTTCTGTCTGGGGCATGCCTTTTATGTCAGGAATAGATATTAAAGCTTTCTTCCATTTCTGAATTCTTTCTAGCTGGTGAAGATGTTTGCGCTTCATATCCCTGTACTTATCGCCAAACTCTCCTCTAAGTTCTTTCACGACAGAAGGAGATAGCTTATAGAAGATGGGAATCACTATCAGACGACCTTGATCCTTACGTTCCTTCATCTTTGCCAACTCATCCAAGCACCAATCTGAATCGGGGTAATTCTTCGAGAAGATTACCAGTGCAACCTCGGACTCTTCTATCCTCGTAAACAGGTTTGCAAGGTCGGTGCCCAAAAGCTCGTCCTCGTCTACGAAGACATTTATATTCGCTTTTCTCAAAGCAGGGCAGAGAAAGCTTACGAAGTTGTTGCGCACATCATCTCCCCGGAAGTTGATGAACACTTGCGGTCCCGTTAGGGTTGTAACCGATGGAGAAGCAGCCATGTGAGAGCTTTTTCTTTTTGGGGAATAAAAAAGAGTTTTTGTTGTGCTTTGTTTGACCTTTTGTGTTTTGTCAAGTTGCTTTGAACGCAAAAGGCTAATCCAACGTCCTTTTATAATTGAAATCTGTGAGAAATGTCAACATCTTAATTAAAAAAGAAAAAAAAACAGATCAACAACTTGTCTTAGGAATTCGAATTGGTCAAAACCGAATATTTCTTTCTTTCTTTTTTGACGAACCGAATATTTCTTAGATGACTGCTTTTTTAGTTAAAACCTAGACTAATAGTAACATTTGGAATTGGTAAATAGATACATCAATCAGGATCAACCCATCTATAACTAACCTACGAGTTGTTTTGTCACCAATCGAGTTTTCTGATATATAATCATTTCATGATGATGATGATACAGTGGTTGAAAAAATCACTGTTTTAATAGGGACAAAAATTGAAACTCTTTCCCAACTATTTTAATTATATTTAGCCACTGGAGTAAAAAGTAATGGTTTTTCCACATGCTATAGAAATTAAACTGAATTTTTTCAAGCCATCTTCGTGTATAATGTTTGTTATTCTGATCGGTTGCATGTGTCTTGTTCCCCTAAAGTCCGTCCTTATATCATAATCCAACTGTCGAAGACCTCCCCAATTCATCACTAAAATTAGAAAATCCAAGTGTTCCGTTAAAAGTTGCAACTACGAATTAAGAAATACAAATCGAGAAATGGACTTGTTCATATCAATGGAGAATTGAGCTTTCGAGCGCGGGTAGACCAGATTCAATATTCAAGTCATGTAAGTTGCCACTGCATGCCACTGCATACTTCACATATGCTATTATTCTTTTATAGTTAAAATTTATTTTTGAAAAGAAAATATTGTGATGGGTTGTGGAGTTTAATCTTTCTTTGCACTGTTCGTTAAAGGTTTTTTTAAAAAAGTAAAATAATTTTCACAACTTTTTTTGTGAGAAGCCCTAATAAGATTCTACTATTGGAGTTGAAAATTCTAAAGTTTCTTAGAAAATGTTTTTAACATCAAATTTATAATTAAAAAATTAAGTATATGAGGATTTCCTTTGATCATATTAAGGCATTTCCATCAAAAATTTGGACGTGAAGCTATTATATTATTTTAATAATAAAAAAGGAAAAAGAAAGTGAGAGATAGAGATTGAGAGATGTATGTATAACAAGAAACTTTAAAAAGGGTTTTTTTTTTTTTGTCAACTTCATTTTCATTAGCATGAAAATGGCCCAAAGACAATTACAAATGCAGAAGATAAATTTAATTTCCATCAATTACAATTTTGATTTGAAAATAAGCCTAACTCAAAGTTATTTATCTGAAAAGATAAAATTGAGGGGAAAAAATGCCACGCATCCTTCTACGTGTTAACACGTAAGATGGGAATTGGTTGACGAGAACGATGCCGGTAGATCACGAAACCAAGCTCCACCGTCTTGCTTATCTTACCACCATCGAAACTCCTTTTGCAGATGTCGTCAGTGTAATCAATTAATCTACTGTGTTATCATCTTGTAGACAACTTGATACCAACCTCCAAGTGAGAAGCTCCACCTTGGACTACAAAAGGTCTAGCCATCAAAGTAGACGACTAAGCGGCAAAGAAATTATTCCCTCCATGCAAAAAGGACCAAGGAAATGATAAGACGCAGGAGATCATGTGACTACAACACAGTTTCAGTCTTTAGAAACCTGCAAAAAGGAGGAAAGAAAAAAACAAAACAAAACAAAAGAATCTGAACTTAGATGAATATAACCAATCTAATTCAGAAATTTATTAATCCGAAGTTGAAATTGGAAGAAGATCAAATTCAAACGGAAGAAAACTAGAAAGAAAATATACAAATCCGATCTAAAAGAAGATCGGAATAAAATTTCTGGTTAACCGGAAATCGTATTCTCTCATAAAGAAGAAAGAAGAGAGAGCTTTTTCCAGACCTTACTTTAAAAAGGATTTAGAAATCTAATTATGACTTGTTTTCTTATTATTATTGGTTCTAACTTTTTTCTAATTACACAATTTAATTATACCAAAGATATTTATATTATATTAATGAGATATTTTAAAAGGGTAAGTGTAATGTATGTGTCTCCCCATGGATTTTTTGGCCTCAAAACATTCATGAGATTTTGAATAACCAAAACAAAAACATGTTAATAGTGTTACACTGCCATCACGAATCTATCATCTTGTCTATTACTGACGATATATCGTGTATAATGGACAATCTAATTACGTGCAATCACACAGTAATAGATATAAATATCCAATATAATGTGCCTTAATTACTGTATGGGACGAATTGCAACACCTTTGACTATGAGCTCATTCTTCCGGTCACTAGTCACGTACTGGTACATGGTGAAAGTCATCTTTACGGCCGCGTTCTAAGGCGGTGCCATCAAAACCCTTGCCTGAATATCCACCCAGCTTTCCCCTATGTGTTTTTCCAAGCTCGCTATTCGCTCCTACAAACTCTCCGTTCCATCGAGATTAACTAGCTTCAAACTATGGTTTACTGGCTGCTCCCATCCTGAAGATGTAACTTCCAATCTCACTAAAACACAACTTCGTAGATTTTCCCCGTTGTCATATTTCTTGTATGAAAATTTCTGGACATGTGTAGCCAGTAAACCTCATTCAGCATCGCAATTTCAGTGGCAGCTTCAATGAACATAATCAAAACCATTGGTTCTTTTATAAAAAGTGGTCTAGCAAACAAATATAGTTAACTACTTAACTAAATAAAAACATTTTCAAAAATCAGTAATCATATTTTTCAAATATTTACAAATATACTCATTACAATTTTCTTTAGTTCATGAAAACTATATATAATTTCGCCAAATATATCAGAACGGTTATCTTCTTATATATGGCAATTTTTCAAAAGTCATTTTCAAAATTGCTAATATTCCTAAGTACTTCGAATATGTGGTTATGTACTAAACTCTAAAAATTAACCGAAGAAAGAATTTAATTAAACCAAAAAGCAGCCTGACAAATTAATATAACGTTGCACTTACTTTGGTGCCTCGATGATGAACTCCATTCCCAGTTTCTTAGTTTCTTCGAATGACTGATCTGGAGTTTCCTTGCAACCATGCATGAAATATTTGGTATTTGCTTCTCGTTCTTTGTTTACTCCCACGGATAAGTCAGCAATCTACTCAATTCCTCCGCAGAAGAATTTATGAGATCTTTCTTGGACCTTTCGCTGTCATACCATATGGTTAGGAAATAACAATGGTTAAGGTTGTCAAGACCATATGGTTAGGAATGCATATGCAAGAGAAGAAGTGAAAGAGTGGTTGAAGAGGACTTGGGAGAAAAATGTTATTATATATAGTCAAATTATCTAATTAATTTTAGAAGTATATAGCCACTGAATGAATAATTAAAAATTAATTTACTGTAGGTATATAAATTTCTGCTCAAATTTTTAAATTTAATAAAAATTAAATTAATAAAAGTTAAACTTAGGATTTAAAGAAAAATAAAAAGGATCATGGAAAGTGGAAAGCACATATCAAAGTTAAGTAATAAATTTGGATTTATCCTGCATATCTTTGCTAATTGCTCGAAGAGCCATCCAATTTTTTATTTCGCACAATTTTCTCTGTAACTATTTGTATAACAAATTCTTTTAATCTTCAAGTTATTAGTTTTCTCACCCGCCGATTAATTCGTTAATTGAGTGGTCTTAAACGAACCCAATCAGAAATTAAGAACAGTGTAAAACTCAGTTTGCAAACCGGGCCATCTAAAAATTAGGGTCATACCGAGATGAACCGCTTTCACAGTCAACATCAACAAAGACAAAACAAAAATCCAAGAAGATCTAAGAAGTGTCTTCGACCAGAACAGAGGACAAAAAAAAGGACCTGTTTTGGAGATCAGTCAAGTCTCCAATAAGCTTCTTAACAGACATCATGTCCCCCTTGTAGAATATAGGAATCACGAGTTCTTTGACCTTCGGTAGCTCACCAAAACCACATTTCGACTCCGAGAAGATAGCCAGTGATATCCTCGAGTCCTGGATTCTTTGAAACAGGTTCTCTATATCTCTGTTTCTTACCTCTTCCTAGTCTATTACTACATTTATATTTTTTCGTTTTTTAAGATAGGCTCGAGAAAGCTTCTGAGGCCTCTGCCCACATCTTCTTGTTGGAAATCGATGAACACTAGAGGCCGTCTTGGGATCAATCCTACAACAGAAGAAAAGGAGGTAGAAGCCACCATGTGATAGCTTTCCTTTTTTTTTTGGGGAGAAAGTTTTTGATCAACTTTTCCTCGAAATAATTTAACACGTAACATGTCATGTCAACTTGGCACAATATGAAATGGTCTAAAGCCAAAAGGTGGAATAGATCTTGAATGTGTGGTATACTTTGGTTAATGTTCTTATATGTATAATTGGCTATCACAAGGGGTCAGATCAAACCGATAAAATTAGAGAGGTTTAAAACCCAGAACTGTTGATAGTCAAATAGAGAAAAAAGTGGTTTATACAGTATTTCACTAAAAAGTCAAAAAAAAAAAAAAAGCAAAGTATACAGTATTTCACTAAAGATTACTTTTTGACTACTTTCTATTTCATATGGTCGAGTTAAAAGGATTTAATACATATGTGATATGTCATATGTGTCTTTTGTTCTTCTCGTCGTCTACTCTTCTATTCTGTTTTCTATTTAGGTTTTAAGGTAAAACACGGATTTATGGGACGCAATACCCGAAGGCCCCGATTGTAGTGTTTTGGGATATTAAGGGTTGTAAGAGTTGTGGGATCCCTGTTTGTACGATGCAAAATCGCAATGTTCTCTTGGGACAGTCTCAAAAAGAAGCATCAGGACCGCTAACACATGATGCAACGGTAGTTTGGTTTTGGGAAACTTTATTAGCTAGCTAGATAAGCCCTCTCACCACTTGAACCCCAGAGCTTACAACTTCTGTGACACTCACGCTTCTTGAAGACCAAATCCAAAGTATTTATACGTATTGAGACTTTCATTTGAGTTTTCTTACGAGATATGAACCACTTTCTCAATTTCTTGTTTGTACGATTATATAATCTCACAAAGCCGAACCTTAATCCCAGGAAACTAAATTATCAAAGAAATTATAAAATTAAGGCTAAACCCAAACAAAGTTCATCAGTTAACCAATAAAGTACGCGTAACTAGACATAAACAACGTTTCAAAAAGGAAATACTGAATGAGATATTAAAAGATCCAATAAGCATCTCCATTCATATAATGGCTTGGTCCGCGGCCGTGGGGCGTATTGCAACACCTTTGACCACGAGACCATTCTTCCCGTCAGTGTCCACGTGTTGATGCAAAGAGAAAAAGATTTTCGCCGCCGCATTCTTTGGCGGTGCCTCAAACTCTCCAACTTGAATATCCACCCAAGTATCTCCAATGTAGTCATCTAAGCTAAGAGTACTCTCCTGTAGGCTCTGGCTTCCATCTCGATGTTCCAGCTTTAGCTTTAGGGTCACTGGCTCCTCCCATCCGGCTGCTGTATCATCTAAGTTCACCATGAACACTACCTCGTACTTTGTCCCCGGTGTCAACTTCCTTGTGTGAAAACTCCCGGTTATATTTAGCCAGTACACCTTAATCAGCGTCGCAACTTCAATGTCTGCTTCGCTGCAAACATAATCAAGTCAAGTTTTAGTAAATAATTTAACCCCTTGAGGGAAAAAAAAAACATAAACTCCACCTTCCACTGTATAAAAAAAAAAAAGGTTTTTCAAATATTACCTTTGCGCATCGTAGATAGAACTCCATGTCCAATTTTCAGGATTCTCTGAATGAGTAATGTTAAGTCTCCTTGCAGGAACAAAGAAAATTCCTCTTGACTGATTAGTTACTTCTCGTGGAGGTTTTCCTACGACGATGGGGATATTCGCCAGCAATCTTTTAACCTCTTTGACGATTGTGTTTATGAATTCTTTATCGGACCTATCACTGTCATACAATACAAGTGATAGGATATCAATGGATCAACTAGTTTGTCCTGACTGAAGTCATAGTTCAAAAATTCACATATATTAGACGTAACATACAAGTTCAGAACATATGAGGTAATATACGGCATGTAATATAGCTACATGCTCTAATGTGGGTATAGAGATGTAGCTTTTACGTTTATAAGACTAAAATAGTCTTAGCAATTTGTTTATGTTCATAATTAAAGCTTTTATACTCAGACATATATGTATAGCAGAAGTTTCTAAGAATAGGCTAGAAATCTAAATATATTAAGCATACCCATAATTAGAGAAAAAAATTGCAAAATTATTAATTTAGTTAGAGAATCTGCGAATAAAACTCAGTTTTCTTAGATTCGTTTAGATGTCAATATTCTTAAAAGCAAAACTCCCAAAACCTATAAACCGTAAAGGATAATCCTTATCAAAGACCAGAGAAAAACCTTTGTTCTGGCAAGCGCATCCCAATTGTCTGAGTAATAGAGATTAAAGCTTCCTCCCATTTTTGGGTTTTCAGTGGCTCATGTTGATGATTGCGCGTCAGACTCCTAAAATTATCGCCAAAGCTTCCTTGAAGATATCTCACGACGGAAGGTTCCAGCTTGTAGAAGATGGGAATCACTTTAAGACTGCCTTGATCCTTACATTCCTTGATCTTTACCAGCTCGTCTAAACACCATACCGAACTGGTATAATCCTTAGAGAAGATGGCCAGCGCCACCTTAGATTCCTCGATCCTCACCAAAAGGTTTTCTAGGTCTGTGCCCATCAGCTCTAGCTCGTCTATGAAGACGTTTATATTTGCTTCTCTCATGGCAGGCTCGAGAAAGGCTATGAAGCCTTTTCGGAGCTCAGATCCGCGGAAGTTTATGAACACTTGAGGTTGCATTGCTGTACTCACTTGTCCCGCAACAGAAGAAGCAGAAAAAAAAGAAGCCATGTGAGAGCTTTTCTTTAGTTCAAATTAAGAGAATCTACTTAGAAGAATGACTTGAGCCTTCATGTTACGTTGTTGCATAGTTATATATATAAAAGAAATTGATATTTGTGAACTGTTGTCATTAATTCATTCGCAAATCATAAAATAACGAAAAATCAACTTGTCGTACTATGAACTAATATTCAACTCGTTTCTTAATTGATGCAATTACGTTATTTGACCAACCAAGAGTACTTTGTACACAATGAGTCTTGATACCAGAATAATTTTACTTAAAAAGAATAGTCAATTGTCATATATAGGTATCGTACTCTAAAACGTTTTCTTTGGGTTGGTTTAAAGGTTAAACATATTGTTATACTAATTGTTTACCGAATCATATTTGATAGGGAATCTATATTCTATTAAAACATGATATACTTTTGAAAAAAACTTTACCTTACCCTCATATGTGATTTAATGATAATTCTAAAATTTATTTAGAAAAATTTAGATTAAACATTTAGGTAGAATATAATATGTTACAGACACTTAGTCACATATAATTAGATAGAGATTAATTACCATAAATAAAAATATATTAACTAGATATGTATCCAAACAATTTAAAATAATAGATCCTATTTATTTAACCAACTAAAAACGAAAATAATAATAATAAAACAATATATATGTACATATATTTGATACTATATTAAATGATAAATATAATTTAATAATATTATAAATCAGTTGCTTTAAAAATCATAAAATCAAATTTTAGTAAATATACGCAGAAAGTAATATAAAAATATATTTCGGAAATATCTACAGAAAATAACAAAAAAATACATGTTTGTATTATTAATTAGATATATATATATATATATATATATATATATTATTCACATAGTAATACATAAATTTAATTATAAAATATTAGAAACTAAAAGTAAAAAATTAATAGAATAAATTATATAACACTTTATTTTTTGACGATAAATGATATATGGGCCGTTATTTAAAAAATAAAAATATTAAAAATTAGTCTGTAGATATATTATTCAATAATATAATGAGATATGTTAATAATTATTATCTTTTTAGCTACGGATGTTTATAATTTTTGCTATTAAAATATCTAAAATATTTAAATAATTAATTAATATGTTTTGATAATAAAAAACTTTAAGATAACTAATAAATTAACGGATTAATATTATAAACGGATCTATCAACTTTTATAAACTATAATAAAAATATGTATATATATAAATCGGTAAATATATTATAAGATATGTTTATTATAAAATATATATAACACTTTACTTATCAATCAACAACTTTTAATTTAAAAAATTTCTACACTACTTATAAATTTCAATAAAAAAAAATTTATTAATAATTTATCATATTTAAAAATAATAAAATATTAAATTTAATGATTTTTTTTTATTAATTAAAAATTATATTATACCGCGTTCACACGCGGATCTGAGTCTAGTTTATATTTAAAAATGCAATATAAAAAATAAGCAGATCTAGAGAGAAAAACAAAATTCTATTAGGGCAACAATAAACAGAACGAATTAGAGAGAAAGATGTCATTTGAATGACATTGTGTGATACCTTGCTTCTGACGATGAGATTGATGTCCCCAAATCTCTAATAAGGCTTTAAAAGTCAAATATTTTTGTCTTACTGGACTGTATAAAAATACATACTGCGTACATTTTTATAGCAATAAGACAATAAAGCTTGACATCTTCACAAACAAAGAAAAAAAAAGTTCCTTTGTAAAAAATTGAATATCCTGCGAAAGATTATCAGACTTCCGACACAATCATTCTAGCATCTGAGGTTTTTATTTTGGTTGAATAGATATATTATATAGGAATCACCAAAAACCAACAACCAAAAATAAATCACCCTAAGCTTTTGGTTTTTAGGACAATCATATTTCTGAGTCAGTATATATATCTATATATATATTGGAGAATCATATTTCTGATCAGTAATAGTATATATATATCAATTGATCTTTGAAATCAGTTACCAACCTCTATGTACATCTACCAAAATTATCACCGGCCGCTTGATTGTATACGATTGGCATAGTTATAATCTGTATATATAAATTGTTAGGAGTCCTTTCTTAAAAATGATCATATAAGATCATTGTTGCAGGTTTACTCGCGAATTATTTTCTAAAATTATATAATCCAAGCGTCAAAGACCTTTGCAAATTGTGATTCCTTCAGTTATATTATCCCACTATTCAAGTGTCAAACCCAAAATATATATAACTCTGGACGGACCGGACGACTCTCGTAAATAACAAGAGAAGTTGACTTGTTCAAAACATCGAAAGATGCACTAATGTTCTCAAGCGAGGGAAGATAAGTTGACTTAAACATCAAAGGCCAGAGGCTCAAAAGCTTAATCTGGCTTTACTATAGTGGTGATATATTGATTCTAAACGTGAGTTCAAAAACTCCTAGGGAGTGTATTCAATCAAGATTTTGAGGTGATTTTTATTAAAAATAATAAATATTTTATTATTCAATTTTTAAAAAATCTAGAGTTATTAAATTTAAAATTTTCGAATGTATCTTAAATCCACTATTATTCAAAATATTTTAATAATAAATTTTGGGAGATTTCTGATGATTTAAAAATGTTTATTGGGATTTTTAGTAAAAAATATTAAAATTCAAATCTTATAATTTTAAATAAAATTCTATAGTACTTTAAAAAAATAGAGAAATAAGGTTTGTTAACCAAAAAAAAAAACCATTTCTCCCTATTCACTCCATTCTCTTCCAGCTCTCCCTAGCTACTTTCTAAATTTTTAATTTTCCTTTTTTGGTTATTTATTAAAAAGCCACAAAAAACTATGTTTTTTAGCCTTACAATCACCAAAAGATCCAATTATATATATTCAATACTTTGTCCCTAATCTCCCCTAGAACTAGGAGCTTAGACTATGATCAAAGGGATATTTTAACCTGATATCTAAAGATAAAACTGATTTAATTTAAATGAAAAATATCCAAAACATACAAAATCATATCTTAAATAAGAAGATTAAAATTTGGGTTCTTGAGGACAAGTGGCACCAAATGAATGGATAATTTTTTGTATGTGGTTATAAAACATTATTTTTAAGAACTTTTAATAAGTGTTACCATCAGAGCAAATAAATCTAAAGATCTTAGCAAAGATTTTCAACATCAATTTTATAATTAAAAATTATCTAAAAATTTCATATGGGATTCTCTTTTGATCATGCTCTTACAATCACCAAGAGATCCGATTATTTCAAAAAATAAATAAAATGAAAAAACCACGATTATTGAAGATTGAAGACATCAATATTGACTTTTTTACTTTTACGATATTATTTTCAAGAAAACTAAGGATAATTTTAATAGTTTTTTTTACCAGTGTAATTTTCAAAATAAACACAAAGTGATTTTATTTTTACAAATTATACCTAACTTAATAATATTTTGCAAATCCTCCTAATCAAATTGATAACAATGAAGTTGTAATTAATTAAAAAGCAAAGAGCTAACAATGAACAAAAATATATTAATGATAATATCGAATAACTTTTTAAACCTTTTAATGTATTATTATAAAAAAAATCTACAACGTAACTTCGGCATATTAATATTAAATAAATTAATAACTAGATTCATTTTTTGGATTACTTGACGCTATTGACTGTGTTAGCCCAAAACTAATAAAATAGTATAGTTTAAAACATTTTTAATTTATAATAGTTCTAGAGTAATAGAAGATATTAACTTTGTGTAAAAATACTGTAACATTCTGATTTCTATGGAAAGGTTAAAAAAAAAATTTTGTTATACAGTACATTCATCTTTTCGGTTGTACATCCAAAAATAATTCTAAAATCAAACATAATTAATTTAAAATAGTTAAAGGGTGAATGATTTGTGGAAAAAAGTCAAAGATAATTCTAAAGTCAAACATATTTAATTCGAAATAGTTAAAGGATGAATTATTTGTCTGAAAAAAGTCAATTATGGTGCCAGTAAGGACAAAATACGAGGAATTCCTCGGTTACGTCCCGATTACCCTTCTAACCGTCCATAAGGGTGCGTCTAATGAGCGTTTGAGGCGTTATTAGTACCTTAAGATCTTTCAGTATTTAAGGCAAGATGAGGGGTGATAGACTGTGTCTTCATAGGACTGAAGCTTGATATCGAAGCCTTTAAGCTCCTAGAAAACATCATTGAAGGTTAGAGAGGGAAGTTTGGTCACAAAGCTTTGAATTACTGTGGTGACAGAATTTTATTATTTTCCAAAACCATTAAAAACCCCAAAGATTCTCATAGATTCTTCCACAGGTTTTCAAATAGAGCTGAGGTTTTGAACTCGGGACAATACACAGACAAGGAGTTGTCTTCCTTTGAGAGGAATTGATGACTGAGACATAGAGAGAACTCTCGATTTCGACTACCTTTGTTGAATTTTTCTGCAAGGAAAAATCAGATCTGACGAGACATTTCAAAGTTATGAACGTGACCGAAGACTTCTTCGAAAAGTCTGTCAAACAACTACGACCGAATGAGCTGATCCGTGCAGAACCATGACTTGAACTGAAGGTTTGGAACTTTGGTGGTGACATCACCGTTGATGACATGAATCATCGGAGGTGGAGCCACTACAGTGCCATTGTAAAATTCGATGAGTTTTTGACAGAAAAGAAGAGACTCATACTGTGTTTTCTACAGCCAGTAATTACTGTCGTTGAGTTTGAGTGTGAAAGAGTTAGTAACATGAATATTATCTGAAAATGGGTATGAGGTCACAATTGATTCACCTGTTAAGGTTCAAAGGCTGTGTGATACCATGTAAGAGAAAGAAAAAATTAACAAACTAATCTTTTTCCCCATAAAGATATATTACACAATCATACACACTTTGTATATAAAAGACTAGTAGAAGTATCTAGATAATGACAAGATAAGATGCAGCTGTCTAGGTTGAGTTATTGTTAAAAGACTGGAGACACTCAAATTTGTTTTGATTTCAAGGCATCTTTTTTACAGTTTTACCGTACTAACGTCTCTTTCTCTTGCAGGTGCAGCTGTTTTGTTGCTTGTCTTCTTCTACAAGAATTGATTGGGATTCTTCTTTATTTGGGCCGAGATTGTGTTTTTGTCTTCATGGCTGGAGCCTTTGTTATTCACACAAATTCTGTAAGTTTGTGCCCAATAACTCGTCCTCGTCTATGAAGACGTTGATATTCTCTTCTCTTAAGGCAGACTTGAGATACGCCATGAAGCCTTTGCGCAACTCATCTCCCAAGAAGTTGATCGTTGATCCTTTGCATTATTAAGATGACTTGAACCATAATGCTAATCCAGGGTTAATATAATAATATATACATATAAGTTATCGAGATAATTTTATTAAATTGTCAATTTACAGTAATTTATTAAATAATATTTTTTTTGAATTCGGTCTTTAGATCAACTCAATTGTTACGTCAAACCCGAGTAATAACTCGTCCTCTTCTATGAAGACGATGATATTCTCTTCTCTTAAGGAAGACTCGAAATAGGCCATGAAGCCTCTGTGCAGCTCTTCTCCCCAGAAATTGATGAATACTTCAGGACCCGTTGTACTCCTTCCTACACCAAAAGAAGAAGAATAAGAAAAAGAAAAAGAAATTGCCATGTAAAGTCTTTTTTTTTTTTGGGAGGGGGAGGGGAATAGAGTGTTTGGTTGATCTTTGATTTTTTATGTTTGTTAAGATAACTTAAATCGTAATGCTAATCTAACGTTAATATATAAATGTAAGTCATCGAGATCATTTTATTAAGTTGTCAATTTGCGGTAATTTCTTAAACAAAAATAAAATTGGATTTGATCTTTAGATCAACTCAATTGTTATGTCAAACCCGTGTAATATTTTGGATAACTAGTTTTCTGAATCAAAAGTTCACATTAATTATAAGGCATTTTCTGGGAGTAAAATAGATACATCAAATATCAAATAGGAAACAATTCATATATTACGCTTTAAATCTCAATTCCAGAGTCGAGTTTGAACTCATTGTTGTCAAACATTTTAATGGAGATGAAATGATTTTTTTTTGTCAAAGGTAACAAGTTTTATTTAGGACTTTTAAAAGCTCATTAAAATATTTATACAATTTTGGGCCCATCAAACCGTTTTTAACAATCTGAATCCACACAAAAGAAAAAATATTATTACAAGAAACGCTAGATATGGTCATGGAACACCCATTAAACTATTTTCTTCTTTCAAACAAATTGAGCTTAAAATAATAAAAGCTATATTAACTAATTCCAACCGAACTGCTATTTTATATTCGTCTCTATTAAACAGATTAGGCTTTGCTCTTACAATCCATATCTCGTGACTATCCAACATGAATGATGATGATAGCACTTGATTAGAGCCGGCGGTAACATTTATAAGACCGGAAGCTAAAAAAAAACAAAATGGGCTGCTATATTTTATTAAAAGTGTACATAAAAAAAAATTGCAGTGGGGGGATTCGAACTTACTCTGTGTTAGAGTAAAAAAAAAAACAATTTACCACTAGTTTAAGAGAGAATTAGCCGAAATATTTATTAATATATAAAGTTGAGGTTAAATGCCATTGAGAGTGTCCACATAAGATTAAAAAATTTTTAAACAACCAATAGCATCTTTTCACATCAACATTATAAATTAAAGAAAATTTTTAAATTTATAAGATAAAGAAAATATCTATAAATTTATATTAAACAAAATATTAGGAAATTTCTAATTTAAAATATAAGATAAGAAAATTATCTATAAGTTTCTATTAAAAATATTAACTTAATATTATATTAGGAATTTTTCTAATTTAACATAAAAGATAAAAATTATATATAAATTTCTATTAAGTAAAAAATTAACTTAATATTACATTAGAAAACTCTTTATTATAAAATAATTATGTCATCTTTATAATTAAATATACATAATCTATAATAGATATGGTGACAAAAAAATTAGAAAAAATCTATTTTATTTAATATATAAAAGTTAAAGCTAAATGTCATTGAGAGTATCCATATATGATTAAATGTTTTTAAAACAACAAATAGTATCTTTCCACATCAACATTATAAATTAAGGAAAATTTCTAAATTTTATAATTGTATTGTTAATAAAAAAATACATAAAATAAGGAAATTATCTATAAATTTCTATTAAACAAAAAAACTTAATATTAAATAAGGAAACTTTCTAATTTAAAATATAACATAAGGAAATTATATATAAATTTCTATTAAATAAATAACTAACTTAATATTAGATTATGAAACTTTCTAATTTAAAATATAATATAAGAAAACTATATATAAATTTATATTAAGTAAACATTAACTTAATATTAGATTAGTAACTTTTTAATTAAAATAATTATGTGATCTTTATCATTAACTATATATAACATATAATAGATATAGTGACAAGAAAAAAATGGAAGAAATTTAGTTTAAACAAGAAAAGTTGAAGTTAAATGTCATTCAAAATGTCTACATAGAAATAAAATTTTGAAATAACCAATAATATCATTTCACATCTATAAATTTCTATTTATCTATCTATTAATATATAAAAGTTGAGGATAAATACCATTGAGAGTGTCCACAAAGGATTAATTTTTTTTAAAACAATCAATAGTATTATTCCACATCAACATTATAAATTAAGGAAAATTTCTAAATTTAATAATTGTATTGTTAATAGAAAATACATAATATAAGGAAATTATCTATAAATTTCTATTAAACAAAAAAAACTTAATCTTAAATTAGGAAACCTTAGAATTTAAAATATAACATAAGGAAATTATATATAAATTTCTATTAAATAAAAAACTAACTTAATATTAGATAATTAAACTTTATAATTTAAAATATAAGATACAAAAATCATATATAAATTTATACTAAGCAAAAGTTAACTTAATATTAAATTTTTAATTTTAAATAATTATATCATCTTTATAATTAATTATATATAACCTATAATAGATATGGTGACAAGAAAAAAAATGGAAGAAATTTAATATAAACATAAAAAGTTGAGGTTAAATGTCATTGAGAGTGTCTATATAGAATTGAAATTTTGAAATAACTAATAGTATCATTCCACATATATAAATTTTTTATTAAATAAAAAAATTAACTTAATAGTAGAGTAAGAAACTGTAATAATACAAGTAAATTAAGTGATAAAATATATTATAATATATATAGATATTAGTAATTATAAATATAAAAATAATATTTAACAAATATTATCAATTTTAAAAATTTATATTAAAAATCCTCACGCGTAACATTGATGAAAAATCTAGTATTAATAAAAAAGAGGACTGGAAGCATGTGTTTCACCAGTTTGTGCTCAGGGCCGAGTCTGCTTGATGCAAGTCTTCCTATATGAATAAGGAAAAAGGAAAAAGATAGTTTTCTTAACATATAGTATTTATAATTTATATATAACAATATAGAATGATTACATAGAAATTGCTACGTGAAGATTACACTGTATCAAAATCAAATAAAACAAAAGGGAGGATGCTCAAAAAAAAAATTTCAGTCCAATCATAAAAAGGTTTAATTTTCATCTCAAACTTCTACTAGAAACACATAGATTTATTTTAAAAGCACACAAAAAATGCTCAGCCATTAGGTTATTATTTGCCAAAAGATACATTATACATATATAATTTATAACGAAGCCAATGTTACAAAAGTAAAACACCGTTTAACACAAATTAACAAACCCTATCCAATAAAACTAGAAAAAAATATATAAAATCATAAATATAAATTTAACTTTTGTAGCCTACTAATTCTATAATATAGATTTATCAAACCAATGGGAGATTTTGAAAATTATATGGTAAAGATCATTAGCTCATGTATTCGTTTAGGTATATTATAATTTTAGTTTGGTAAGCCCTTTGTTATATGCGTGCATGCATCTTGACGGATCATATCAAATTAGCATTTTGATGCCTCATATTGATTTTGACGTTTAACTAATTATCTTATTTTTAATCGGATTCAGATACTTATAATTGCCGCCTAGGATTTTCATCTGTTTTAGGTTGCTTTAAAATATTCAATGCTTTGTTAAACTTCAAAAAAATAAACTATTGATATTTTATTGTTTCTAATTGAAATCAAATTAGTTTTTTTCTCGAATCATTTTATCCGATAAAAGCATTATTTAACATCCACAGCATTTCTCTTGACCAAAAAAAACATCCACAGCATTAAAGGTGATTACTAATTGATTATTTTGCATAATTCTTATGAACCATAATAAATATTCTATCTGCAAAATAATATAACATGTGAGTTGCGACTTGATTGGTAGTAGTTATACTATTTTTTGTCAACATGAATACATGATTATACTTTGAACATTAATTACACAGCCAGATTCAATATATATATATCCGCGAATTTATAAAAGGTTAAGATTAGTAATTAGTATGAGAAGTAGGTGAAGAAGCTTCCCGACCGTCTCTCAAACATCATTATAATGGGGAATTAATAGTGATTGTTAGCAGTGCTCCTTTGAGCATTAATTAAAGCAAATTAAATTCAAGATTAGCACAGTAGCCTTTGTCCGTCCAAATAATGAAAAGGTAAATATACAAACAATTAAGATATTATGCGATATATACTTTATATTACAATGAGTGATTAGATCTGAATCCGTGTCGTGGTTACACACGTAGGCGGTGGGATTAGAGGGACAGATAAATTATGGAATGCATTTAAATCATTCCGTTGAAGTAATAAATTTAACAATTTACCCCTCCCCTCCACCCACAGCACCAAAACCGAAGCTAAACCCTAAACCAGTAATTGAAACCCTAACAATTTACCCCCAAAAAAAAGAATTAAAATCCTAACGTTAAAACAAAATAGTTTTCTTTAGTTTTAAAAGATTTAGCTTATTACTTATTTATAATCTAGCTTGTTCTTTGTTATACATGTAAATATTACATTATTTAAATAAGAAAATTTGCAACTCATAGCAATAGAAGATTGCAAAATTAGTTATCCCCTAAAATATTATTCTATCTCTTTATCTCTCTCTAAATTCCCTTTTAAAAACTAATTTTGTGATCAACTCAAGCTATATAACGAAATCACCCTTTAAATAATAGTAACAAATTTTACTGTTCATCTCGTCAGACATTCTATGCAACTATGCCAAATTAAAAGTATGTATAATGAGAAATTTTTACTGGATTTCTCAACAATAAAAGAGTTATAAATAATTGAAAAAGTAAAAGAAAAATTGAGTATAGGTTTTCAAATGTTCTCATTTAGAAATTCATCAAAACCTAGGAGAACCTCAAATGTCATGTGGCATGATTATGATTAGTTATTTTCTGTTTTAAAAAATTAAAAATTTAATTATTTATTCAATTATATTAAATAATAATAATTTATTACTATAAAAACTAAAAAATGAGAGACCATTAATGCACATAGTTTATATGTTAAAAATGTCATATGCGTGATTAAGGTGATTATTCTCATCGCAATTTGCAACTGCTGTAGCAGTATATCTTAAAGTACTGTTGAATCCTATATCTAGTAACTAAAAACCTTGTTTACCAAAAAAAAAAGTAACTAAAAACCTCACTCGTTTAATTGCAGCAAGTGTGGTTATAATTGCGAAAGTTTGCACAAACAAACGGTTGTATTTTTAAATATTATTAAATGATTTATAAATATTTTTAGTAAATATTTGTTAAAAAATATCAAATTTATTAATATATTTCATAGTTACAATATTAAAATTTTAAATTTTAAACTTATTAAATTTTTTTGATCGACTAACTTACTCTATACATTTTTAAATAATTTTCAACATCTTAAATTACTTTTTAAATATTGTTTTTTATCCATCCGCAACCGCCCATAACTATAAAGTCCAAACACTTGTAGAAAACAGTTTTTAGCTTTTAGAAGTACAAAATGATATGTAGTAATATAAAACAGTTTTTATGATTGTTATTAAATGCCACCAAATACTATTATCCATTGCGTTTTGCATTTGTAGATGATAGTGGATGAATCAATTAACACCTAAATCAAGTATAAATTTTTTTTATTATTGAGTCCAAGTTTAAATGGATTATCTACATTACTAACCTGAACACATTCTTGAGTATTAACATTTAATCATATAATATATTATTAAAAATTCACTTTATTAAAATCTCATTAATGACAATAATAAAAAATAACATTGCATTAACAAAATATGTCTATAAATAATACACTAATTAAATATGTTTCCAAATAATACTTTATTTAAACATATTTTCAAAGAATACCAAAAATATAGGATCCTTCCCTTTAAATAATTTTTGGTTTTAATCTTAATACAAATTATGTGATAAAAAAAATAAATGATTTAAAACATTGAAATAATATTATGAAGATACATAACTCCAAAAATAGTGGGTTGCTCCGTCAAAATATATTTTTTACAGATTATTCGATTAAAATTAAATTTATATTTATATAAAAGTAAATTAAATTAATGGTAAATCTATTTTAATTTTAATAAAAAGAAATTTCATTTAATTAAAATAGGCAATATATTGAAAACCATAAATATATATATACATTATTAAATTCTATAGTTATATTATATATTCATAATATATATGCAAACCTAATACAGACTAAATAATAATGCCATCTACACTAAAATAAATTTATCAACATATCTTAAATTTTGATTAGAATCAAAATAATTACAAAATTATTTCTAAAGTAACATTTACATAACCCAAATGATATTTGAGAATTTGAACCAACAAAAAAAGAAAAAAAATTTTAAACAACTTTTAAAATTATACTTACATCCATTAATTAGTGTAATATAAAAGGATTGATAGAATTTCTAAGTTGTTGAGAATATTTGTATTTAGTCACTATAAAATATCTTAACAGAGTAATTAATATTCAGTTCATTGATTTAATAATTAATTAAAAAAAATTGCTCAGTTTAATGTATCTAGCTAAGATAGACAAAAAAAAACAAAAATATATTCATTTAAATAGATTCATATAGTCATTCAATGAAAATATATTATAAAAAATAGAAAATATACACTTTTACCAAAATTAAAATAAAAAAAAACTCAAATTACAAATGATTATTACAAATCAAATTGTAGAGCAGATTTTCATTTTTAAATAAAAAATATACTTTAAAAATATATCATTGCAAAAAAAAAAATCCTAATTTACCATGAGTTTTTTATTATTCTTCTTTATGATCAATTTGGTCTGTAAAGACAAAATAGTCAATCAACACATCATTTAAAATGTTTGGCAATTGGATGTGTAATAGACCCACTCCTTTTGTGTCTTTAAAACAACACCGAATCTATAATAGAATGTCCAATCAATGAGTAACAAATTTACTCAACGTTATTAAGTAAATGAAAAGGTAAAGTAAGTATTACCAATTGTCCTTAATTAGCTCTACACAAAAACATCTAGCAATAAAGTTTAGAGATCTTATTAGATGATTCTTGAGACAAAACCATACATCATATTTGATTTTAGACCTAGAATGATATATATATTACCAAATCTCTTAGTCCTGAAAAAAAAGTTCACTTAAGAAGTATATTTTTACGTATCAAATTTAGCATAGTTGATGATCATCCAAAAAATATCTAATAAATTTTACGTACATAAAACTATATTCAAATTTGAATTACCTAGCTATGCTAGTAATTAAATTTATAAAAAATAAATTATAATTATAATATTACTTACTTTCATTATAAAATAAATAAAACTTCTATATCAAATTTTATTTTAACACAAAATATATAACACTGCATGTACTTTTCTTTTAAACATTTGTTAAATACATTTTTATGTTTAATTTCAAATTTAGTATAGTTATTTCAAAAATCTAAAGTAAATGGCGGAGGCAGCCAAATGTTTTACTAGGCTCAATTTAATAAAATGTAATACATGGATCAATGAATTAATTTGTAACAATTTTTCAATATTTTTTAGATCAAATTTTGTTTTATAAAAATTCGTATGGATCATATGACTCTCTCCTATACGGCTAACTCCGCCACTGAGTACCATAAAGTTTTTTGGATGGATTCTAAGAGAGTTTTTAAGGGATTTTACTTAGCTTTTTCCATATGTAGATGGATGGAGAACGCACCTCATCCCTCATCCCTCATTCGATCAGTGTCACTTTACTTAAAAAATAAATAATAAGGAAAGAAGTTAAGAGAAATGTTTCACCTTAAACTCGTATAGAATAAATAAAACAAAAAAAAACTAAATAGAAAATAAACCGACAGAAACCTGAAACAAGTCAGAAGAAAATCATATAAAAAAGTTTGACAGATGTGAACATTAAGATACTTTCACTAAACGGGTGGGTCCTTCTATCTATTTTAATGTTAGTTTTGGAATCATAATATTATAATGGAACTTGATTTGTTAATTTTCTAGTCTTTCATGGTTTTTCTATTCGATCTTTCTTCTTTTGTCCCGAGGACTTGGCAGACACGGAGGGAGAGAAAGAAATTATAGAAGTGGAGAAAGTAAAAGATGAGATGCTGAGTAGCCATAGTGGGACGTGCAATTATCATCGATTCTCTTGTTTCTTTTTCTTAAATAAACAATCTTAAAATCGAAAGAATTAAAGAATTAACTAGAAAATAGGTTAAAAGGTAAAGTACATTTCTGCTTTCTCAAGTGTAGTCCACCATTTCATGCATAAATTATGGTCCACTATATTTAATACCAAACCAAACCAAATTATATCATACCTATTTTTTTAATATCTACATATTTACATTCATGATTAATTGTATTGTATATAACTCAAAACAATGTCTTCAAGTTCTTCTGTGTCAGTGATTGTCTTGATTGATATTTATTTTGAGTATAATAAGAATTTGATTGTTTCAATATTGCGATGCGTTTGATGAATACCAAACTTAAGAAATAATAACAATAATAATAATAATCTATAGCGAAGTTTTATGACTATATGGATTCATAGTAATAATACAAAATGAGAAGTTCGTTCATCTATTTTTTTGTGACTATATTGTTGTCATATGGAAATGTCAAATTAATGGGAAGTTATTTAATTTATATTTTTTTAAAACTTTGCGTATTTTGTTAACTACGTATCACATATGTATTGTTTATCAGTAATTATATCTGTAGACACCTATATATATCCTCTTAACAGATATATCTATATTTTATTTTGGAATCAAATTGTTTACTTCTTACACAACTAGACTATAAGCTCTGTACATTCAATGTATAATATGCTTCATGCACAATTATATTTCGATTTGGTTTAGCTTTCGTTTTTCAATACTTAAAGATTTTAAAATATATATATAAATATAATCTAATGGATCAGTTTCTAAAAATTGATTGTTTTTTCAGTCTCAAGACAAGCAACAACAACAACAAAAATTACAATTTTGAATGGTTCTAATGGTTAAAGTGGACTAAATTATGTATGAACTAAACTATTTTATTTTTGAAGTTGATAACTAATCGTTGTAGATTAAATTTATTTATTAACAAAAATGGTTTGCAGTAAATCTATAATAGATTTCTTATATTTTTTTAGTCTATGCTACTACACATTAAATATTGTAAATGATAAATAAAAGCGATTTTAGCCATTTACAAGTTAATTCGTTTGAACTATTGCAACTATTAAAGCCTATGTTTTGATCTGATTTTAGGATATATAATGCACCCCGAATTTTCTTGGAAATCCTTATTTGTGCATATGAACGAGCAACTCGGATTATAAGCACTACTATAACAATGCGTGCGTGTGGTGGTCAAGTTCCTATGTATTTGTGTTTTCGTTGTCATTCGTTAATGGTGGCATGTGAATGTGATGATTAATTTATATCTAAGGCATCCATAACCTTCCATTTCTCCTTATAATATAGTAATAACTGAAAAGAAAATTAAAGACAATTTGGTCATATGATTAGTTTTATAGGTCCTTTGATTAACTAACTAAATAAACATAATGCTGACACAATCATACAGACAAATTAGCCTTAAGTTCTGATCAATCTCCACTAATTATATTATTTTTTTATCTTTTAGCATGTGTTTCTAAAAGTACACAAAATCGTTACCTAATATGCTCTCCATTCTCCAACTTCGCAAACACTAATTTGAAATATTTTATCCTATATTACATAATGAGTATTATTGGAAAGTCTAGATCACTACCTAGTATTATAATATCCTGATTAATTTAAGAAGATGCTTGAATTATTTCTGTGATTAAATTATATCAATTATCTGGTCTTTCCGACATTGTTTATCACTTTATGTTATCGTATAATTTTTTTTTTATCTATCTATATTGAGCTTTCTTCACACATATAAGAAACAAAATGAAACAGCAAAATTTGTTAATTTTACTCTATATATTTTCCTTTATTATATTCGAACATCGCATTTTGCATAGCATCTATAGCAAAATTAAAGTAAATCATTGTAATTTAATGTTAGCTGGTCATACAGTCATAGTCTAGTACTCATGTTTTACTTTCTTTTCTTTTGGTCTAGTTGATGGATTCAAACAGTTTTTTTTTAATAAAAAACACGTAATTTCATGGATTTAAAATGAATATAGCGACTTGATCAGGCTTGCGAAGACTAGTCTAATCTGGCTTCTGCAACTATGTAGTAACCATCAAAAATTACATACTGATATAGTATTATATAAAGAGAAACGGTGGTGGATACCGAGAATCCATCAATCTCAATATATGCTACCTTTTCTGGTGGCATCTCCATTTATGATTTTCCACCACTCTTGTCCATTAAAAAAAGTTATCACTATTTATATTTGGATATTTAGTACTTTTTATACATATATATATACAGACATTACTAAGTATATGTATATATACATACATGTGTAGGAGGATCTTTTTGTACCTTTATTTTGCCAGTGCTTTAGGGAATTTAAGACAATGCTAGCAAGTCTCAGACACATTATGTGAGTGGGGATCACTGTTCCCATAACTTCTTTATTTTTGAATTTCTTTTAATTGTTCGTTTATCCTTTATTATTTCCTTTTTTTATGCTTTAGGATCAATGACCTAACAAGCTTGCGCAGGAGTGGGTGGTGATGGGGACCAATTTGATTATTTCAACAATTTCAGATTTGGTTCCATCACTCTCTGTCTTTTCTCTATACATATATTGTAGGAGTACATGAAAATTGTTAAGTCCAAAAACATTTAATAGTGAAAAAGGACAGGAAAAATGGTACCTAAACATATACATGTGTTTATGGGGCGTGAAAGTGTCCCGTGAATAAATTTATGCAAATTTTGCAAAACCACAAAATTTTATAAAAACATTTAATATTGAAAAGGACAATGAAATTGGTTGTGAAATGTGATGAGCAACTCATCCACGATGTGAAGGAACCTGAAAGATATAAAATAATTAAATTACAATTCATGATTTTTTTTAAAAAGACAGTCATAATAATTGTTATCATATTTATTATCTTGTGGGCGCGTTTCCGCAAATACAAAGGGTGAGCTTGGCCACGGCCCTAGTCCTCCTTGTCTTGTTCTTGTCTAAACTTTTAGTTAATATATTCAACTTATTAATTATCAGTATTTAAATGAAGAGAATGAATCTAAAAACCTACAATAAGACGAAAGTGCTATCATATTATTTAGTGGATGTTCCAGTAGCTCGGCGATTGACAGAAGGATGAAACTATAATCTCAATATTTAATTATGGGTATTAGAGTTTTTGTATTTACAGTTGTAAGTTAAATGCATTAACTCTCGTATGGATTGAACTGAACAATATTACCAATATTGTATATTACAAATAGTCAGTTTCATATTGTATGTGTATATATATATATATATATATTTATCATACAAAACTCTAGGTTAATCTTTGTAAGGATTCAAGGTTATATAATAAATGTTGATGTAGGATTCTAGGTTATGAAAGTTCAAGCATATTATTCCCAGTTTATCAAAATAAAATTTTTTTCATCATCAACACAATTGTGTGACTAATAAGATGAATTAACGAGTTTGGGTTTTATTTTTATTGATTGCCTTAATAATGGTCATGCCTAGTGTATGTCACTCCTACCTATTTTCCCTTGAAGTCATATTCCCTCCTACAACCTCATTACAATGCCTCAACTTCCACTCTTCAACTTCCCTTCTCCCCATCACTTGACATTTTTATTACGATTGAATTAACTGTATATATATATTCAGAATTAAGTTAATTTAAGTGGTTAAATCATGATTTCAATTTCTGTGGATCTGAATCGAACATGAACCAAAATTTGGACATATATTGTAGAACTACCGATTGTGTCATTACAGTGATCTCAGATGTCGAACAGCTATGCTTTAGGGTTTGATTTTGGTCATCAGCTAGAAATATTATTATCCGCTGATAAACTTGTCTAAAAAACTAAAATGAAATGGTCATGATTGTGAAAATTGAGCGTATTTTCTAAATTCAAAAATGATGATTATATTTCATAGAAGAGTTATGAAATTGTAGGATTAATTTATATAAAAACTAAAGTACATTCATATATAAAGACAATAGTTTGTAAGTAAACCTTAAAGGCCTAAACTATAATCCTGAATTCTAAAAGTAAACCTTGAACCTAAAAAAGATATTTAATACCCAAACTGTTGGGGGCCCGGTTAGCACCGCCCCAAAAAGGCCCGTCTGAATTCGCACCGGCCCATAATCGACTTCTCTTTCAAGGCCAATCCGCGTCGGCATAAAGCCGGCCCCCTAAGCCGCCGAGGCCGGCCTATGGATAGACGAGAATCTCGCGTGGAAAAAGGAAAGACCCGAGATATTAGGACGATATTAACTTATCGGGAAAAGGAAACC
>OVBI01000596.1:0-63810 GCA_900406495.1 Sisymbrium altissimum | reverse complement strand
TTATGCATTGTAAAGACCAGTCAATCATCAGGCTTAGACACTATATTAACTAAGTAAAAATAATCTATAGCAAAAACTACTTGCTAATATTGAAAATACTTCATATACTCTATTGCCTAAACTAAAGCTTCAAAATCTGTATTTAAGGGGGTTAAAATTGTTAGGATATTGCGAAACCACCCTTTTTTCGCCACCCCCTCTTTACTACAATACCAACTTTACCTTGAGAAAATATCTTATTCCCTTCAAGTATCATCTACAAAATACCATCAACCATCATATACTGTTGTGTTTATCAGTTGAGCATTCTCCCATAATCAACATTTAGTTTCCGATGTACTTAAAATATCATTAACATATATATTCTGATTTTTAAAGATTTATTCATTTATATATTTTTATAAATACCAAGTTAACCATAAAATTAATATAAATATTAAAAATATATATATCCCGTGCGTAGCGCGGGTTCTCACCTAGTAATTATAAAAGATAAAAACTTAATGAATTTTGTATTGAAAACTGAAAATGACAATTAATTTAAAACCAAAAAAAAATTCCAGAAATAACACCTAATCTAGAACAGAGGAAATATATACATGAGATAATCATAACAACAACAATAATAAATAAATAAATAACTTACTTGAGGCTGATCTTATGTAGTTGTCGCTTGCCAAACCCATAAAAAACAAATTGAGAAGAGGGGCCAAGGTTTTGGAAACGATCCTTGGCTCATCCTCCTTTGAAACCAACCAAACCCATAATCACTGAAACACGGTCATGAAAGACTTCACAATCAAACACCAAATGATAATGACAATCACATCATTTTATTCTTATCTTGCTCTCTCTCTCTTTCTAATGACCCCTCTTTGTAAGGACCAAAAGCTTTAGTCGATTCTCTCTATCATCTATCACCTCTACCGAAAGGAGAAAGGGATATAGAGGCAACCAAATTGATTCATAGAATGAGTTTGGAATTTGATCATCATCAATACTCTCTCTTTGGCTTGTTTTTCCTTTTAGACATAAAACAAACTATTAAAACCAAAACCATCTTTTTAAAGGACAAGTGAAAGGAACTATAATCATTAACCAAAACATCTCTCTCATTTCATTCCATTTGGATGTCTTTTCTTGGAAGAAAGAAAAAATTAGAAAGATGATATATCAAATATGAATAAAACATTATAGTGGGTGTGGTCCAAAAGATTTCCGTCTTTATTATATATTTCCTCTATTTCTGTCTTATCATATGATAATTTAACCTCATTTCTAAATTAAAGCCACATATTTTTTTTCATGCCTACAACATTACGTCCTGTTTTCTCTAAGTTCTAACCTCTAGTCATTTTTCTGAAACATATCAAAACTTTGTTTCCACATGTTGTCTTCCAATAGAGTTTAAAGATATAAACAATTTATATTCAAAAGATCATTTACTTTTAATAGTTAATATTATATATATATACATATATATATATATATATTCACATATATTCATAAAATTTTATAAATTTTTGGTTTATAAGATTTCTGCCATTTTTGAGAAAATTCGGACATAACTAGATATTCGGTTTGTCATCTAATTAAGTTCCATACGTAAATAACTAATAAATGCAGGCAAAACGAGTAGAAATGGACATTTGAAACAACACCTTTTTGACCATTGTTAGGATGTCATTATTGTTTCAAACACAAACGTTCGTATCTGTACATGATACAAGTATTAGATATAGAATTACTATTTATAAACCTTAACTGCAAATGCAAGCTCAGGAAGATAGTCACTTGTCGTCTTGGCATCACTAGATTCTCTCCTAGCATGTAAAACAAAATAATCCAGAATCAAATCCCTCGCTGGTTGCTCCGCATTTGAAATCGCAGATCTAGTTTGAGACTTAAACTTAAAAAAAAATAAAGATACTTATTTTTTACCTTCCAAAAATATATAAAAAACAGGAAAAGAGGAGTAAAAATTTATGTAGTACTGTAACTTTGCGAGTGAATATCGTGATGTTCGGTTTTTGATTCCTTGTTTTCTTTCTAGAAGCATATATCCCTCATCTTTTTCTCTCTCGTTTTTCTTTTCTTTTGAGCAAAAAGAAAGGTTTATATAAATTCAATGTAATGAAGCCATATTCTCTTTGGTAATCATAGATGAGAAACCTTTTGTGCTCGTAAAGGGTTATATTCTCGATATAGTTTGTTGCAAAATGAATAACAAATGGAATATTATTGGTACTATATCTTCTCTTTATTTTATAAAGGTAAATCCTTCAATATTGTCCAGAGAATTTTTTGATTCCGACCCCTTGATGGGAAAAGACCTATTTTGTGTGTGAATTCTTTGCGATATTTTCCTTTGTGAGTTTAAATTTCTCTCTATTTTTTTCCTGACCAAATTAAATTTTTAAAAATTCCCATTTAAACCTTTCAAAATGAAAATAGATATACCGATGTACTTTTATTTTATTTTTTTTAAACTTGGAATGAGCAAAAACAAACTTATTTTGAATTTTTTTATTTTTTTAGACGTGAAAAATTGTGTAGCTAATTATTGTCATTACTAGTAAACTTAATAGGTAATGTACTATAGAAATTATTATTAGTGTAGCAGTGAATGTTATGATTATAGTGGGAACTAATGTAGTCATGTCTGGTAATAAGAGTGATGCCTTTTTGCTTCAACTTTTTGTATGAGAGGTTGGATTGGATCATCTTTTCTGCAATTTGTCTATTGTCCACCTTCCACTCTTTTGATGCGTAATATAATTTGCACCATATAGAATTTGGTCACGTGACATACCGTAGGCGCACGTCCTCCTAAAACACAAACCCTATTGTCCGATCTAGATGTTGTGATGGATTACCTCAGCAACGTCTCTATAGTTGGAATCAAAAACAAATTTCATTCGACAAAAATCGAGAAGGAGTGAGGAATTACGGAAGCACGAGAGTTTATGACCAACAAGAGTGAGAAAGGACTTGATGATCCAACCATAGACGTTGACTTTCTAAAAAAAGTCAGATGAAATTAACCTGTTTCCCACTCACATGACCAACACATGTTTCAGCCTGTCATTGGCATTGGATTAGAAGTGGCGGAGCATGTGACGTACGATGGTCCTGCTTTTACCTGATTACACCACTCCGCAGTTAATCCCACCGATTAAACGGATATTGAAGCTAAATCCGTATGGGGTTGACCAATTATGTGGATTGTGAAAGTACACAATACTGGAATAGACTAAGGCCTGTTGGAATATAAGTTGTTGAAACTTTATTTGAAGTTGTCGTTAGCTAAGATTAATTCTCTAAATTTTATAAAATTTCGGCAAATTTATGCAAGGAGTCACGTAGATATTTCAAATATATGACAGATATGTAAATATTCTCCAAGTATAATTGGAAATGGAGGAATGGCAGAACAACTTGTATGAGTATAATTACATGAGATTTCCCAAGTAAGTATACCAATCAAAGAACAAGAACGGAAATAGATTTTGGTCTTTGCTGAGGGGCGAGTTTTCTCAAATCAAACACGAATATGTTTGTGGCACATTCATATAGCAAAGACGAAACTAACAAAAGGTTTCCGATCATTTTATCTCAACTAAAACCGTATGTGTCTCATTGAGTGTGATAGAGATTGGTTTGGATTGAATTAATTAAGAAGGTGTTTTAGTGTCAAGTCATTTCACTTAAATAATATTTTGTAATAAAGTTGTCTAAGTAATTAAAACATAGATATGTGGTCATTGAACCTCGTAAACAAATTGATCTATGTTGATTGGTTAATTATCTAATGTTTCAATAATATAATATTTGTTGAAAAATTGTAATGCTGTTCTTACAAATTATACAATATAATTACCACAACTAAAAATTTGTCGAAGATTTATAATATATTTTCTAAAATATAATAAATATATAAAAAAATCAATCAATTGCCAAAATTAAAATTTATCAAAAATAATATAATATTTATTAAAAAATTTCATCGATATTTCTGCAAATTATGCTATGTAATTGTGATAAATATAATTTTTAAAAAATTTATAATACATTTTCAACAAATAAAATTTAGATTTAATTTTATGAGATATTTTAGATTTTTTTATAAAATACAATTTTTAAAAATTTTCTATTGGAATATCACATATTTTTATAGTGATTGTTATTATGAGTTCTTCATTATATATATATATATATATATATAGAAGATTTTACATAAGTTTCTAATGAGACGTATTTGCTAGTTTTGACACTTAGCTAAATCTAATTTGTCATGAAATTTAGTTTAACTTAGATTTACTTTTGAACTTAACTTTTTTTATTTCTATTTATGTTGGTCGATTTCCCATTAAATCTACTTAAAATCTTTGGTTTTAAACTCATCTCTTTTCATAAATTTACTGTTTGATATTGTGTTTCAGTAAATAGAGCAAACCCTATTTGATTGGATATAATCTGTTGAGATTACTGTATGTAAAAGAATTTTTTAATGGTTGAATACTGTATGATATCCTTTAAGAATAAAAAGAATTTTCAGTGAGTTAACTATCTATTCTAAAAAGTTTATTTGTAAATTTTCCATTATGTTGTTACAATGCAAAACATAAATAAAATTACTTTCTTTCACATTTTTTTAGAGAACTTGGAATCAAACATCTTTATATTCATCATTTCGTTAAAAATTCATAATTTGTATTCTAAAACTCTATTATATTCTAATGAATAAAAAATAGTTTTTACAAATATTTTTTTAACATAACTTGAATATCAGACATTCAAAACAATTCAACAAAACTTCCCAAATATTGATAGTATTAAATAATATTACCCCAAAAAAACTAAATAGAAGAATTCCCGTTTATTAGACAACACCAACAGTTTTTCAAAAAAATAATAACTAAAAAAATTGAAATTCTATAATAAAAATAGACAAAATGTAGAGGAAAGACATGATCCACCTTATATAGTAAAAACACTGCATCTTTGTAGTAGTTGATCCATCTTACAATATTTTCTAATATTTTTGAGTACTATAGTCTTAAAATCATTAATTTTTCTAAAACACAAATTGGTATTAATTAATTTATAGATCACTTAAACCTGTTCAAATAATAGTTTTTTGATCTTTGCACATTCAAAATATTAGAAAAAGTAACAAAAAGTTTATAATTATTCTATGTATATTATATTTTACATCAAAAATATAAACAGTTTATATAGAAAAATTTTCATACGTAGTTAGTGTTATCAATGTGCCATATTGTAGAAAAAAAATGAAAATATATTTTTTCATACAAAATATACCAAATATAAATTATTATATTTTTCAATGCAGTTTTTCTTGAAGAAATAAACATACGATTTCAAAAATAGAATATACATATTTAAAATGTATTTAACTAATAGGTATCTTGTATTTAACTGCATTTTGTGTCACTGTTTTGTAATATCACACCAAATTATTTTATTAGAATAATGACAATAAAAATTACTATTGTAAATTCAAAACTAAAAATATAATAAAATAAAATTTATCACCAAAAATATAATAAAAATATTTGTTATAATAATTATTTTTTCTTAAACTGCTGCTGTTACCATTTTCCCAAGCACATGAACTGTTAAACATACAAAAGAGAATGAATATAATGATTTTTAGTCAATATATTTTATTTAAATATTTTTATTTGATCAGGTATTAAGATTTTGAAGAACCAATCCGAATAGTGACTGATCAATCCTAGGGTTCGATCGGATGGACCGAAACTTATCTAGTTATATCTAAATTTCAAAAATCGATCCGAACGAATATCCGACTAATCTTAAAGTCCATAAATCATGTTAAATTTCTGGTAACCAATGCGAATCGAACCAAGTGACAGGAGGTTACTAACACTTTCTTTATTACTAGACCACCAATATGTTAGTTATTTTTAAATTTATTTTATATGTAATATTTTGAATATAATCATGTCCATTTATTGTATTTATAAATTAAATATTTTTAAGTGATGAGTTCCTAATTATGATAAAAATAAAATAATAGTTAAAAATCTTATATAAATTATTTAAAATATTTTGAACTGTTTTATATATGCTTTTAGTTTGTATATTTGTAATTCGTAAAAGTAGAGTTTTATTTAGATCGTTCCCTTAGATTTATCAAAATTGTTAAATTCAAACTTGTATCGTTTGATCTTCTTGTTTCGCATTTATTCCCTATTGGATCTACAACACCTAATCAACTTTTTTTTCGAAGTTTTACTATCTCTTTAGAGAAGCTATAAGATTTAACCCCATATCGCAGCACAAAACATTTAAGGAAAAATAAAAATAATATCTTTGGATATTAACTAAGAATCCATCCCATGTTGTCGTTTACTTCACGTGTTATGTATGGACCCATCCCCTCTTCCTCTTATTGGTTTTTTAATCGATTCCATAATTATCGATCTAACATAATGGTGCATATTGTGATGTGTTATAGAATATATATTGTGCCAGAAGTAACAATAGCTATTAGATTAGTGATTCTTTCCTTTGAGTCCTTTACTCTGATTTATATAAATCTGAGTCATTTAGTCTGACTGTGAACAAAAAACAAAAATAATCCCTTAGTCTGATTTATATACATTTTGGGGAACAAATCTGAACTTTGATTTAGTACTCTTCCGATTAATAAAAAAAATAAAAGAAATTCTTTCCTTGAAAGTACTGACATAAAAATTTGCGCAAGCATCGTCTAGACTGTTTAGAAATTGTAGATTGTGTAAAATTGATATAATCAACTGAGATTGTGGTGTAGATGTTATTACTGTAACATTATAGATTTTGTGAAATTTGATTTATAAATGTTTATTTTTAGGTGTCATTAACATCTCTATAACATATCTAAAGTTCTATCGTTTAAAATGAAACTTAACATTTGTATGGCAAACTTTTTTGTCATTTGGCAAGAGAGTAGTTTATATGATATATGAACGATTTTTTTGTCATAAATAAAAGGTTACAGCTTTATGTTGTCTTAACTTCGCGTTAAAGATTTATTTATTTTAAAAAGGCGAGCTAAAGCGTTGTTTTTAGTGGCTTATAGATCATAATGGCTTTTATACAAAACTGTTTGGGACGTGGCCGAAATAGCTAATTTCGTCTCGATATCTATTTTTAGATCATTAAATTATAATATAATTAACTTCATTAAAAAACTCTACTTTTACAAATTACTTTATTTTCATATGACCAACTATTCGTTTTATAGTTGCAGTGACTGGCAACCTCGATACAAAAATATAAATCAACAAATTCATTAAATTAAATATTGAAGACACTAGCAAATATCACTGTTTCATAAAAGTGTTGGGTATGATGTTGTTGCTTTTCCTGCATTTTAGAAATTATCCGATTATAGTCGCAACGACAGAAAAAAACCAGACATGTAAAAGATATAAAGGAGATATGAAGGCTTCATTTTCGTCGTTTGTTGCTATTGCTGTGACTTTGGCCGAACAAGGCAATGTATATGTCATACAAAAAAGTCTACTATGGCCCTTAGAAATGTTAGACAGGTTTAGTTCGCGTCCAAATGGCCTGTCCATGGCGGTCTTAATTTTTTTTTCCTCAGACCGTGCAGAGTAAATCCATATAACTCAGTGCTGGAAAGAGTTTATATTGTATAGAACTTTAAAATGAATTATTTTCGTATCAACAACTATGAGCTTTTAGTATTTTGAATTTTAATTAATGTCGAATGTTGGCCAACTTTTTAAAGTTTAATAACTTTTTATGATTTTTCTTTATGAGTTTCAATATTTATTTTCTTACAAGTATCGTCGGTGTTCTTTTGGCTACATGTTATGTTGACATGTAGCGGGAGGCGTAAATCGCACGGCCAATACGCGCGTGATAACAACGGACGATTATGGAAAAAGAGAATCATTGCCCATTTGTTTTAACGAATCAAAAAGTGTGTGAGCGTTTCATTGCAGAGAAGAGACTCGAGAAGAGGAGAGCATATGACTATTCTGCGCTTGTTCTGCTAGTGTATACCAAAACAAGGTGGTCCCTACTTTTGACTTGGTTTATAAAGTCAAAGAAAAAGCAACTTTTGTGGGATAAGATGTAGAGAGAGAGAGAACACAAAAATCTGTATCTAAATTCCACTACGAAATTACGAGAACTATGTGTCATTGAGCTAACAAATTAAAAAAGGAGAGAGTGACAAGTGAAGCAAGTGCTTTGTTGTTTGGTTCGAATATTATTCGTACCATTACCATTTTATTTTTAGCACACGAAATTACGAATTTCTATACTCTTTTTTTTTGGCCTAATGAATTGAGACGTGTGAAGGAGTATCCGTGCTTTTTTTTTTTTTTTTTAACTTTTCTGTAATTAAATCACACAAAATCAGTGATAAGATGCGTTTGTGAGGAGGATCTCAAGACGAATTTATATATGCTATTTCAAACCATTTAATTCTTGGATTCTTATTTACGTTTTAGAAATTTTAAAATTACTTCTTGTGTATACCGCAAGAGTCAAGAATGACATGCGAAAATATTTTATATCCACATACATTTACGATACGTTTGTCAAATATTTCAACAAAATGACAAAATAACTGATTAGTTTTAAAAAACCAAACTATTTGTTATTTTACATAGTTACAAAACAATCATATATTGTTTATATATATATGATCTATTTTCATTTTTGTAAATCAATTATAGTAGGCCCACCCGTCTTGTATTTGTTCCCTAACAAAAATTTTTTTTTTTCATTTTATAAATTTATCTCTCATATTAACAAAAAGCGACTAAAAATTGAATTAGATTTTTTTTTTAATATCTACAAAATTAATTTGATACAATTTATAACACATGTTATAGGAGTTTATGGGCCAAAAAAAATTTTCATGTTCGGAAATCTTTTCATTTTTGTTTTTAGAATCAATAATTTTTTATCTATTATTATTTTATTACTAGCAAAACTAGAATTCACTAAATTTACAAATTAATAAAAATTATTGTTAATTTTTTGTTGTCAGATAGAAATCTTATTCAGAATCTTTTTCAAGGTTCATTAATTTTTTTTTTTGTAAATGCGCAAAAGTTTCTTATGTATTTAGCTTATGCAAATTTAAAATGGCAAGCTATATTTTCTATATTGCTTTAATTGTAATCTTTTGTGGTTTTCTTTTATTTCTTTGATATGTTAATAAATCACTGATCATATGTTATTTTATTTTTCTATTTTAAAAAAATTATTTTATTATTATAATGATTTTTAAAAATATTATACATAACTGCTAAAGTATATATTACTAATCATTGTCTTGTAAAATTTCCATCTCTAACAACGTTATCAAGATAAGTTCTAACGGCATTATCTTTTTTTTTTTGGGTGCAACTAATTTCAATTTTTTCAACACCCCATTATGGACTAATCGTCTTCTTTTTTTTTTAACTTTGAACTAATTCTTATCAATTTGGTCACAAAATATGTTAAGGAAACAAAAGAAAACGTACAAAACATCAGAATATGGTTTTTTAAAAAAGCGTATAAATGATTAAATATTCGAAAAGAAGATATGAAAACCCATAAAACGTTAATTGTTTTTTTGGGGGGGTCAAATGTATAAATAATTGAAAACAATAGCAAGTCAAGTGCTCTCTCTTCCCACCCATCGATTCCTCTCGGACACTGCCCAATCCCTCCATACTCTCTCTCTCTCTTTCGACAAAGAGAAAGTCAGCGCCGTCCTTTACGCCATAGTTTGTCTCCTTCTCTCTCTCTCTTCTCTTTCCTCACCAACAGAATCAAAAAACCAAAGAGATCGAGCTTTCATATATCCCAAGATCAAAAACCCACAGGATTATCATCATCATCAATCATGTCTGAGGATTGGGATCTCTTCGCCGTCGTCAGAAGCTGCAGCTCTTCTGTTTCGACGGCCACTATTAACACAAACGACGGCAACTGTAAACAACAAGATCCTCCTCCTCCTCTTCCTCCTCTGTTCACCCATGTCGGCGAAGACAGAGTCAGAGAGTCTTCTTCTTGCAACGAGCTACAAGATTCTTGCAAACCTTTTTTACCAGTTACTACTACTACTTGGTCGTCTTCTCCTCCTCTTCTTCCTCCTCCTCCTCCTCCTCCTGTAGTTTCATCAGCTCCTAGTCTCTTAATGAAACAAGAACAAGGACTCCTCGAGTCACAAGACAAGAAACCTCCTCTTGGAGTTAGGGTTTTCCCTCCTTCCACAACCATTTCTTCTTCTTCTTCTTCTGTCTTCGTTTTCAGAGGTCAACGCGACCAGCTTCTTCATCAACAATCCCAAGCTCCTCTTCGATCTAGAAAAAGGTTTGTTTCATTCATCGATTAATTTTAACCTTTGTTCAAAGCTTTCTTTCTTTTTGGATTATAATTAATTATCTTTGTTTTGTTGCTCTAATTTTAAACAGAAAGAATCAGCAAAAGAGAACCATATGTCATGTAACTCAAGAGAATCTCTCTTCTGATATGTGGGCATGGCGAAAATACGGTCAAAAACCTATCAAAGGCTCTCCTTATCCAAGGTCCAATCCTTTTTTGTTTCTTTTCATTTCCTAAAAATATTCTCAAAGAAAAAAAAAAAGGGAAAAATGTCCTAATTAAAACTGTTTTTATTATTTTTGTATTTTTCATACAAAACAGGAATTATTACAGATGTAGTAGCTCAAAAGGTTGTTTAGCAAGAAAACAAGTTGAGAGAAGCAACTTGGATCCGAATATCTTCATCGTTACTTACACCGGAGAACACACTCATCCTCGTCCTACTCACCGGAACTCTCTCGCCGGTAGCACTCGTAACAAATCTCAACCCGTTAACCCTATTCCAAAACCTGACCACTCATCGGGCCAAACCGTTACTGGGACAAACACAGTTAAAGAAGAGATACATCTTTCTCCAACAACACCGTTGAAAGAAAACGACGACGTTCAAGGAGCAAACGGAGACGAAGAGGTCAACATGGAAGACGAAGAACTAGATGAAGTCGAAGAAGAAGTTGAAGAAGAGGAAGATGATGAAGATGATGACGTGGATGATCTTTTGATACCGAATTTCGCGGTGAGGGATCGAGATGATTTGTTCTTCGCTGGAAACTTTCCCTCTTGGTCCGCCGGATCCGCCGGAGACGGTGGTGGATGATGGAAGACGGAACATAATCTCATTTTTTTTTTAAAAAGAAAGTCAGTTTTTAATTATTATTTTTCGTTAAAACTTGACATTTATTGTGTTTATTAAAAAACAAATACATATAGAGAAAGAGAGAGAAGAAGACAAAAGGACTAGTCTACATTTGTTCTTCGTTTAGACTGATAGCTAAAAATAGAAAATAGTGTCTGATATATAATATGGCTCGATTAAAATTGACATTGCATATACCAAACCTTTTTTCTTGGCCTAAAACGTATAAATCCGATTTTAGCTCTTTTCTTTCTTATTTCCTCTGGTTTTTTTTTCTCCTGTACGGAAGCCGGAAGGCCCATTAGTATATATAATGGAATTTAAGCTAAACTATCACATTTGGGTATTAAAATTTTTAACTATGAATACCAAAAAGCCAGCAAGTTTTGGTCAAACCATAGAGGTAAATATGAGTTGGCAAAGAAAACTGAGGTAAAATTACTGAAACATAGAAAAATGAAAAATTTAAAGTAATTAATCTTGAATAAATAATTAATCTAATTAAATGTGAGGGCCTAGTTAAAAAGGTATTGGCAGCGACAACCATGCTAACAAAAAATATTGTATCATATTATTTGCTTTCATTTAATGTCGAGATAGTTAAAAAAATTAAAATATTGGCTTAGTGTAATAATTGAAAATAAATAATCATGTGGGAAGCTAGCTTAGCTAGGGTACACAACAGTTAATTCGGTTCAGACCGGAAACTCCGACTCCGGTTTCCGCTGGCTTTTAATCTCACGAGACAAGACCCTAAATCTGGCGTCTTTAGTCCCACTTGTGCCTTTGGCTTCTATTAAATGGTCAACCATTTTTTATTATAAGTTTTTTCTTACAATATATGCTATATTGTCGTAATCTGAAGCGTCGGTCAAACATATTTTATTTGTGGTTTTTGTTTTTGTCGTAATAGAAAAATCTTGCAATTAAACATCTCTGGAATTATGTAAAGTAGGGTCGTTATTGCTAATAATTTAAATAAGGCTATGACGAAATAGTTATTACGATATTTTTCTCATTTTTTATAAGAAACTATGTATTTATATATATATCATATATTATGGTCGGTTCAGATTCTCATGACGAAAGATGGGGGCATGCAAGTTGTTATCTTATAAAAAAAAAAAAAGTGTTTTCTTATTACTTTAGTGAACAAGCATTTAATGTACAAAAAAATGAAAACAAATTGACGAAAAAAATTTGTCATATTATATGGTCCCGACTCACGAACTGAAAACATCTGTACACTAATCAATAAACAACAGTTCAACTCGAACTAAAATAATTAATGAATAAAATGATTAAAAATCAAGGCCCATATATATATTATCACCTTAACAAACTATTGAACAAAGGCCCATAATAGCTAATAAGGCCTATTAAGCAATGTACTTAGGCCCATTTAAGAATCTGGCTTTTCGTTTTCTCCTCCAAAATGTGAGAAGTTGACACTGTAAACAAACAAACAAACCTTCTGAGATTTCGCCGGAGCTAGAGAGAGATCCAACGGTTGAGATGTTCCTTCGGACAATCGGACGGCCATTATTGGCTAAAGTGAAACAAACGACGGGGATCGTCGGGCTTGACGTGGTGCCGAACGCGAGGGCGGTACTGATCGATCTCTACAGCAAAACCCTAAAGGAGATCCAAGCCGTGCCGGAGGATGAAGGATACCGCAAAGCGGTCGAATCATTCACGCGCCACCGTCTTAATGTCTGCAAGGAAGAGGAAGATTGGGAGGCGATCGAGAAGCGTCTTGGTTGTGGTCAAGTCGAAGAGCTTATCGAAGAGGCTCAAGATGAGCTCACACTCATTGCCAAAATGATCGGTTCGTGTGGCTCTTCCTCCCCTTTCATTCGATTCATTTGCTATTCTATCCGATTTTGCGATTTGTAGAGAAATGTGGACAGAGAGCATTGCAAAGATGGTATCTTTATTGACTTTCAAGCTAGTGGAAAGAGTCTAGTGAGTTAATTGGTTATTGAAATTTCAATTTAAAGGTGAAATGCAAGTAAAGGAATGCAAAAGTCGAGTTTTTTTTGTATTGTTTGCTAACTTAGGCGTCATGGGTGGAAGTTTGCGTATGCTTAAGTTTGGAACGGTTTTTGCTTCAGTGTCATGGTTTAAATCCGTGTATTAGTGTTAATGCTTGTGTGAACCCTCTTTTTGAATGTGATGATCCTTTTAGGGATCTTAATGAAGTGTAACCCATCTTTTGTTAGAAGTAGCTACTGTTTGAGCCTTGTCACATTCTTTTGTTCGTGTGGCTCTTCTCCCTTTTATTCGATTTACTCGCTATGAGATTTGCGATTTGTAGAGAAATGTGTTTGGAAAATGAGAATGTGGACACAGAGCATTGCAAAGATGGTATCTTTATTGGGTATGAAGCTAGTGGAAACTGGAAAGAGACTACTGACTTAATTAGTCATTGAAATTTCAAGTTAAAGGTGAAATGCATGTAAGGGTGTGCAAAAGTCGAGTTTTTTCTGTATTGTTTGCTAACTTAGGCGTCTTGGGTGGAAGTTTGCTTTAGTTTGGAACGGTTTTTGCTTCAGTGTCACTTAGGTTTTGGTCATGTTCTAAATCCGTGTATTAGTGTTAATGCTTGTGTAAACCCTCTTTTTGAATGTCATGATCCTTTAAGTTAGGTTTCAGGGATCTTATTTCTTGTTCTTATGAAGTGTAACCATCTTTTGTTAGAAGTAGCTACTGTATGAGCCTTGTCACATTCTTGTGTTGTAATAGGCTACTGGTCTCGAATTTAGGGATCTTATTTCTTGTTCTTATGAAGTGTAAAACCATCTTTCGTGGAAGTGGCGTTTGTTTGATCCTTATCTTTCGTAGAAGTGGCTTTTGTTTGATCCTAATCTTTCGTAGAAGTAGCTTTTGGTTGATCCTAATCTTTCGTAGAAGTAGCTATTGTTTGCCCATTTCACCATGGAGTTGTAATTCGTTTGAGTTGCATTTGCAGAATGGGACCCTTGGGGTGTTCCAGATGACTACGAGTGTGAAGTAATTGAGAATGATGCGCCGATTCCAAAGCACGTTCCTCAGCACCGACCTGGTCCTCTTCCTGAGGACTTCTACAGAACCCTTGAAGGTCTAATTTCAGAGTCCAAAATGGAAATTCCAGCTGCTACCTCCACTGATCCGCAGTTGAAGGAGTAATAACATCCAGTTTTAAATTGTTGTGTGTACCTGTTGCTTTCTTTTGGGTTAGTGTTTGTTTCGGAGGCAGTCAGTCTCTCTGAAGAAATTGCGGAATAATTTTGAAAACTATGACAATGTCATACTCTTTTCATAAATGTTTTATCGTTTTTCTCAAAAACCTATGATAATACAAATGATGTTTCTTCCCCTTTGCAAGAACATTTACCATTCTTAAAGACATGTACTCGATTCCCATCTCTTACAGTTATATTCTTATCGACTAGTCGGGTCATGAGGGACACGAAATCATGGCAGTCCTTACACAGGATTTTGTTCTTAACAACGTGAACCGTAGTTTGTGCTGATGTGTACACAAGACCAAACACAGCAGCTTGTTTCGCGCTGTGATAGCTTGCGTTTTCTTTACCTCGGTATGTAAAGCCTGACCTTCCGATCTCACTCTTTATCCATTCTATCTCTGCGTAGATCCCAGTCGTTTTCTCAACTGTAGTAACATCCTCACTGACAAAGTTGTGAACTTTTCCTTGAACCTCCACAGAGCTCTGGCCTAGCTTTTTACTCAAACCTTTCTGGCTCATCAAATCTAGAGTCTTTTGGGCCAACTCTGGTTTCCCAGATTCTTCGTATAAGTCTGCCAAAAGAATGTAGAAGGCTGGATCAAATGGTGCAAGTGTTAAGCCTTTGTTAGCCATATCTTCTCCTAAAGATAGATTCCCATGGTATCTACAAGCTCTCAACAATGTTTTGAAGATTAGAGCATTTGGTCGTAACGGCATTGTCTCTATAATTCCTCTTGCATCCTCTAGCCGTCCAGCACGACCTAAGATATCAACTAGATGAACATAGTGTTCTATCTGTGGCTCGATATTATGAATTTCCTTCATTGAATGGAAATACTCGAGACCCATCTCGGTCAATCTTCCGTTACTACAAGCAGAGAGCAATATCAGAAATGTTACCGAATCGGGCTCGGTTCCTTTCATCCTCATCTCCTCAAAGGCAGATAGAGCAGAGGAAATACAGCCGTTTGATGCCAAACCAGATACCAACCCGTTCCAAGAAACAACATCAGGCGTAGCTAGTTCTTCAAAAACTTTCTTTGCATCTTCCAAGCTACCACATTTAGCGTACATGTCAATCAAACTATTCGAAACCGAAACCGAGCTAGAATAGCCTGATTTCCTGGAGTAACAATGAAGATGTTTCCCGGTTTCAAGAGCTCCCAGATTGGCTGCAGCTGAGATAAACCCAGGTAAGCTGAACTGATCCGGTCCGATTCCATCGCCAAACATATGATTGATGACACTTAGTGCCATTTCATGCTTGGCCAACTCGTTAAACCTTGTAACCAAGCTTGTGTATGTGATGCTATCCCTCTTCGCCATTGACCTTGCCACGTTCCAGGCGTACGCTATCTTATCCGAGCTGGCATATGCATCGACCAGTGAATTTCCTACGATGACTTCACCATCTACATGTCTTCTGAGTAGATATCCATGAATCTCTAATACTCGTCTTAGAAATTTCAATTTGCTGCAGGCTCGGAGAACACCAGATAGAGTAATATCATTAGGTTCTACTTCTAGTCTTACCATCTCCATCAACACTCCAAAACAATCTTGTTCAAACCCCTGATCAACATGACCTAAGATTAACGTTGTCCAAGAGACGACGTTTGGTGAGATCATTGACCTGAAGACTCTCAAAGCTTCTACTTCTGATGCCGCGCACTTCATATACATATCAACAAGTGCATTTCCAACATCGGTGCTGTCCTCCAAACCGACCTTAATTGTCAGAGAATGAATCTGCTTGCCTAAATCCAACGATTGAACAAAGGAACACAAGCTCAAGATTGAAGAGTAAGTGAAGTTATTTGGCTGCAAACCCAGACCTCGCATCTCAAGAAATGTACCAACTGCTTCCTTGGCTCTCAAGTTTCTTACAAACCCTGATACAACAGACGTCCAAAGAAACACATCCTGGTCTCCAGTGGAATTCAACACCCTTACAGAATCTTCCATTTCAGAGAATCTCGAGTAGAACTCAACAAGAGATGTCTTCAATACCATATTCAGCGGAACTCCACGAACGATGATGTTGCTATGAATCACTTTACCAAACTCCAAACCAAGAAAGGAAGAGGCACCTAAAAGCTTAACAAACGTAAACTCGTTCGGAGGAACACCATCTTCAACCATATCAGAGTAAAACTGCAATGCTTCTCTCCATTTACGAGCTTCAACTAAAGAAGATATCATCATCGTCCACGAGATAGTATCAGCAGCATTCCGAAGAGAACTAAACAGTTCACGAGCTTCCTTAAGTTTCCCACACTTCGAATACAAATCAATCAAGCTGCTTCCTATAACTGAGTTTCCCTCAAACCCAGTCTTTATAACAGAACAATGAACTCCAGCTCCGTAACTAAGTTCCCTTAAACCAGCACAAGATCTTATCACTGATGACAATGTGAACTCATTCGGAACTGTTCCTGAAGCCATCATTTCCTCGAACAACGAGAGCGCATACACAAGCTCTTGCCTCTTGGTATAAGCAGAGATCATAACTGTCCAGGCGAAAACGGTTCTCTGCGGCATTTCATCGAACAGTTTACGTGCATTCAAGATTCCATCGGTTTTTAAGTAAAGACTCAAAAGATTGTTGCATAAGTTTAGATTCTCTACAAGACTCAGCTTGATTACGGGGCAGTGGATGTGTAAACCAGTGCGCGATGAATTGGACTCGCAAAAGGAGAGTATACGAATGCATGATTGTTGAAGAGTACTCAGTTCGTTACTGCGAGAGAGAAATGCAGAAGCTGCTACTTTGCTCGTCATTTTCTTTATAGAAAAAGGTCGAAACTTTGATGGTCACATCATAGCTTTTCATGTACACTCTCATATACGCAACATGAACATCAGAACGTGTATAAATATAATCCAACCAGTAATATATATTTTTTAAAGATAATGCAATTGTAACATTATCAGCCAATGATTAATCTTCAGTTTTTAATTGTCAACTAGTTTTATTATCGTTTGTTAATGGTTGTTAAATGATGATTGCTTGACTCTCCGAAAAAATAATGGTAATTGCTTGATTTGAAAATGGAGTTTAGAGTTTGGTTAATTTAGCGATTAGTGATATGAAAGTGGAGTTGTAGCATTCCTAGTCACAGGAACTATCTCAGAAGGTTTCATTAAAGTCTAACATTGAGATTAACTAGCTGAAGCAATATCACAAACTAAAAAGGAAATGCTCGGTTCCTCTTACTGAACTATGGGGTGTATACTATGGTTTGGTGTTAGCATGGAAAAAGTGAGTTGATCGAGTGGAGCTAGAGGTTGACTCGGAATTGGTGGTTAACATTCTTACGGTTAGGGTTAGTGATACTCATCCTCTGTCTTTTCTAGCATAATTGTGCTATGGCTTTCTCTCAAGGGACTGGAATGTCTGAGTGTCTCATGTGTATAGAGAAGGGAACCAACTTGTTGATGGTTTAGCTTCTCTAGCATTTTCTATCTTTTAGCCTACATACTTTTGATCTTGTTCCTAACTCTATTGTATTGCTTTGGAATGAAGATAGGGAGAGTGTAACTAAACCACGACACGTTCGTGAGTAATGTCATTTATTTTGATTCTGTAATAAAATGGGAATTATCTCCGAATCAATTACCAAAAATAAAAAACCAAAAAGGAAATCATTAAAATTGAGTTTTCAGGATAAAGAAAAATTAAAAAAAAAAAGGGTAAAGTGATAAGAACAATATAGGAATTGAAAATTGGTTGTCCAAAGTATTAAGTGTATATGTATAACTAAATGTAAATAATATTCTTTAAAAACTTAAACTCGTATGTTGTAGTTTCTAAATTTTTAAAATGCAAAAAGGTTTTGAGTTTTTTTTTTTTTTGGGTACAAAAATCGATCTAGAACTTAAAGAGAGACTTGGTTTGTCTTGTTAAGCTTAAGAAATATTATATTTTTAATACATAAAAAAATGTTTGTAAGTATTCTATTTTCGTATTTTTGAAAAATGCTTGTGCTAGTTTCTATTGCATCATATCTCTATAGATTTTGCAATTTTCAATTGGTATGGGATCGGAGATGTTACATGTATTTATCTTCCGGTTAGATCCTGCGAAAAAAAAAACACAGGATTCTAAAGAAGTTGTGCTTGTGAAAGAAAGCATTGATGAAAATGCATGGATTGCAGTGGAAGATGGATGGAAGCCACTGACTAAGGCAGACAAATATGGCAAGATGACTCCAAAACCAAAGATTGAATGGACTGAAACATAAAATTTTAGCTAAGTGGAATTGGAAAGCTTTGTCCAAGATTTTCAAGTGTGTGAATTAATTCAAACCTATAAGTTTGCGTGGGAAGTTCTGCAAAGTGTGTATGAAGCCATTGAAATTGTTGAAAGGAGTCGACTTTATTTTATGTTGAATTCTCAGATTCTTATTGTGCTAGTTCCTTTTCCTTGTGGATCAATACTATAGTTACTACAATGACTTACCATTCATTGGTGGATATGAAAATGAGTTAAAGTTTATTTTGTATCAATTACCTCTTATAACTTGAAACCCTTGTAAGGAGAGTAAGAAAATACAACACACGATAAATTAAGATAAACCCTAGCAAAACATAAACACTAAACCATCTATTTTTCTCATGAATCATTTTTACTCCAACACGTAATCTCCAGTAACCACGCAGATCGTCCCTTGAGCTTCCTCATACCATACCAAACACTTGGAAGCCAAACAAATGTACTCGTTTATAGGACCGCATCCAATGCATACTTATAGATTAATATGAAGTACATAATAAGCCAATACTTTGGTAAACTCTCTATCGAAATGAAGTATCGGAGAACAGCAAGAAATCCGCTAGAAGAACGTTCACAATAGAGGTGTCCGCAATGTAATCGAGGGAAAGAGAGCTCACTCAAGGAGAGAATGAAAGAGTTGGTAATTAGGACAATGGTCCATATCATAAGAACGAAATACCCAAAAGCTTGCCACGTGGGGCAGAGACTGACGAGAAAATATACCAAAACAGAGTAAATGATTGAAATAAGGAAGAAGGCAAGAAAAGTAGTGCGTTTGGCGAGAATATGAGCGGAGAGTCGGTAAACTCTACTTGAAGCCTTGCGAAGAAGAACCAGATACTTGTTGATGAAGATAGGGAGGGTTTTAATTGTTTAATATAAAAAAATCGATGGTAGTGTTTAAGTGTGAAGAGAATGACGACATTAAAAAAATTGCAAGATTAATTGTTTCTTGTATATCTGCATTATGAGCAACTTGTATTACGCCTTTAGTTTGTAAAGGATAGCTTATAAAGTTGACAATTTCTATGTATTAAAATCTACAAGATGCCAGAAAAAGAAAACAAATTGTATCCCAACAAAAACAAACTTTGGCATAGGCTGCAGGCTGCAGCACTTTAACAACTTTTTTTTTGTTTTGTTATTTTTTGAACTTTTCATAGCATTAAAATAGCTGAACCAAAAGTCTTTACCTTTTATATGAGCTAGTCTTTAGTTGCATATACATTGATTGTTCATTTTGATTGTAACCAGTCGAAGTCTAAAATTTAATGAATCAAATGTTGAAGAGTTTGTCACTCCCCATCTACAATCCATTGCAGTTTATCATCTTCTTTAGTGAGAGTTATAGTAGTTAAATGAAATCAAACATGTTCGATTTAAGCAGAGCACGACCACCTCTACGCCAAAGAGAAGTAGAGAACCCACTGTCTATGTTGATACCAGTTAGTCCTTGGCCTATAGTCTCTAATAAATTTGGTCAGTGGACAAAAATCAGTCCGTGGATCCGTTCAGAACCGACATTGTAACCCTCTTAAGTGAAAGAAAATAAAAAATACAGAAAGTTGTAATTACATTTTAAACCTAGCAAAAAAATAAAGGATTTGGTAACACTGACGTCCATTTAATCTGTTAAGCTCTAACCATGTTTCGAATAACGTTTTTTTTTGTTTCTGATAGAAATCTTGTGAACGGAAACTAAACAATAAAACTAATAACAAATCAATTGAGTTCATCTTAATTGAATGTCTGTTTGTTTGTCGATATCTAGACGAATAAAATTGTTTGATTACTTATTTATAGTAGGATTCAGTAGGCGTTCACGGGAGACCAGATAAAGAGCAAGTCCGTGAACACAATATTATGAAGATGAAATCATATATCAATCCAAAAAAAAAAAGATGAAATCATATATTGTATATGCATGTGGTGTATATGTATCTATATTTCTATCAGTATTTGCATGTATGTACATTGTACTCATGAATACTCTTCCACTTGGGACTAAATTTTAAGGAAACAAACAAGAACAAAGTAGCAATTAATTTTGGATGGCAACGTGACCAAAATCAACAATTCCAACTTTTCAAATATTAGATTTTTTGACAAAAAAATTTTACGTGGAAAATTCATATAATACCAGGTAAATAACAAAATCGGGTGTTCTTAGAACTCGAATTTTTTGTTGTCTAATCTTCTGAATAACAGCAAAAGAAAACATTTTACATGTATACAAGGCTACAAGTTTTACAAAATAGTTTAGAATTTTAGAATTATAGATATTGTTAGCACAAGATCATTGAAAGATAAAGGTTACTTATCGCAATTATTTTTCATTTTTGGTGTTATCTACAACTTACACTTGTATAGTACATTTATAATCAAATTGTAACACAATAAATTTATTAATACAAATCAATTGGCTATATGTTTTAGTCAAATATTTTTATTCGTAAAATTAGGGAGGGGGCTGTAATTGTGTATTTATTTTGAAAGTGACTGAAGATGGAGACCCGTGAAGACCAAGGTTTGTCTCCAAGCCAATACCTTACCCGAATGGACTTTACCATGCCACGATTTTATTGCATGTTCCCACCTAAATTCTAGCCGAAGCTCCACATGTCTTTAGCTTTATGCGACTAAATAAGCTCGTGATAGGCAGTCTCCAAATATAAACAATATAGTGGTTAAGAATATATATCTAATGATAATCATTCACTTTCCTCATGAAGATAGTATTTATTTTTACTAAAAACACTACTATATACGAACTATAGTAATTAAACTATTGTTGGTGGGTCTTAATTATTTCGTTTTCTTGTGATATACAAGATCCAAAATATGATGTACATGACATAATTATTTGTGAAATTCGATCCCAAGATCTTTCTTAAAAACTATTTTCAGCAAAAAAAAAAAAAAAATTGCAATCGACAGGTTTACAAAAAACGTTGAATATGACCTCTCATCTCACGTATGTGACATGTCCCCACATAGCAAACACCTAGTTAGAATTGAAATGAAAAAGAGGAATATCTTGAATGATTAATCCCGAATTCGTACTTTTACGAGAGAGACTACAATAGTCCCAAGAGATTATGGATCGATACGGAGAATTCTTTTTTTCTTTTTAAATTTAACGAAGGTTGATCAGTATGAATAAATCAATTTACAAAAAAAATAAAAATAGCCATTAAGTAAAAGAAAATGGTTACCTCTTGGAAACCCTTCTAAGGAGAGTAAGAAAACACAATACGCGATATAGTATGAAGAACCCTAACAAAACATAAACATTAAACCATCTCTGTTTCTCATGAAGCCCTTTCTTCTCCAACACGTCACCTCCATTACTCAGGCAGACTTGCTCATACCAGACCAAACACTTGGAAGCTAAACACGAGTACTCGTTTATAAGAAGAGCATCCAATGCATACTTATACATCGAGATGAAGTACATGAAAAGCCAATACTTTGGTAGACTCTCCTTCGAAATGAAGTAACCGGAGAACAAGAAGAAGGCCGCTAAAAGAACCGTTACAAGAGAGGTTCCTGCAAGGTAATTTGGGGCAAGAGAGCTCAAGAAGAGAACAAAAGAATTCGCCATTAGGACAATGATCCATATCACCAGAACGAAGTACCCAAAAGCTTGCCACGTGGGGCAGAGACCGACGAGGAAATACACCGAAGCAGAGTAAATGACTGAGATAACAAACAAATAAGGTAAGAAAACGAGTGTGTTGGCAAGAATGTGAGAGGAGAGTCTATAAACACCACTCGAAGTCTCTCTGAGAAGAATTGGACGCTCGTTGATGAAGATCGGGAGGGTTTCGGTTGTTGAAGAGAGGAGAAATGTGAGTGTGAAGGCGAAAAGGCCGAATCTTTTCTCGATTCCTTCTATGCCAATTCCGATGTTGATGTAGATAGTCCCTAAGACAAGACCAACTACGAGGGCTTCTAATGCATTGGTCAGAAGCAGCTGTCTTGTCCGGTAAATGATCTTCCAGAATCTTCTCGAAAGAAGGCATATCTCTGTGATTCTTGATTTTCTATATCGAACAACACTTTGTTTTTCTCTCTGGTTTTGGTTTTCTGTCAAAGGGAGCGTGATAACGTCAGTATTTCCATCGGATTCACGGAGTTCTTGAAGTATTTCCATCGCGTATTCGAGAGAATTGAGCTGCGGAGGGACAGTGAATCCCTTGGAGAGCAAGAAACCTTCGAGAGAGTCAAGAGGTCCATGGTACGCTACAGTTCCTTTTGAAAGAAGTAAGAGTCGATCGATGATAGAGAGAATCTTGAAGCTAGGTTGGTGAATGGACAAGATCACGGTCCGTTGTCTTGACACGGCTATGGATTTGAGGATGTGAACAACATCAAAAGCGGATTTACTGTCTAGACCAGAAGTGGGTTCGTCGAGGAGGAGAAAGCAAGGGTCATGAAGTAGGCTTAAACCTATAGATACTCTTCTTCTTTCGCCACCGGACAGGCCTTGAGCGAGTCTTGTGTTGGAGAGGTGTGTTAGGTTAAGTTCTGAGAGAAGAGATGTTACGGTTTCAGAAACTGTTGAAGGGTTTGGGAGCAAGAGACGAGCGGCGAAGGAGAATGTTTCAGAGACGGTGAGGAGAGGGAAAAAAGAGTCATGTTGAGGAACATAAGAAGAGATTTTACGATAAGAGGAAGGGTTTATGGGAATGGAGTTTAAGAGGATTGAGCCGGAGGTTGGAGAGGTTTTCGAGGCGAGAATATCGAGGAGAGTTGATTTTCCGGCGCCAGAAGGGCCAACGACAGCTAGGATTTCGGTAGGATGAGCACTGAGAGTGATGTTTCGGAGGATAAAGGAAGGTGGCTCAGTCGCGGCAAAGCGGAGGAGAGAGAGAGAGGTCTTCGGTTGGGCGTATGATATTGAAGAGGTGGTTAGTGTATAGGCCTGCGTCTCCGACGAATGCGGCGGAGGACTTTCCATTTATGGTTTTAACTTGTAAAACTTAAGAGGCTTGAAGAGTGTAGTGAAGGAGATTTTTATAATATATTTGGTTTTGTGATGATGTATTTTGGAGTTTATTGTTGTCATGCCAAAAACTTCACATTTTGATTTTTTTTTTTTTTTTTCACATCAAATTGTTCGCTCTTATTATTGTTTTGAAGTACAGTTTTGGATTTTTGCAGTCTTTTTGTGTTTATCCTTCTTAGATGTATATGAAAATTGTGTTTCACGGGAGCCCTTTTCCCTTATAACACAAAATTAAAAATTCCGCAAAAGTCATGCTACTTTTTCTGTATTGTTCTGATTTATTGGATGTTTATTGACTATATTAGTCACGGAGAGTTTTCTAAAAAAATATATAAATGCAATACACATAACTTATCTATTTTTATGCCAAAGAAAAGGATTCAACAGCTTCCATGAAAAATGCAATGCTCAAAACTTAAGATCTCAAATTTTATTTGTTTTCGGTTTGAAAAATATAAGACCTCAAGTTGGATGCAATATTGCAAGTTTGTAACCATACAGAATTCCTACAATAGAAAATATGAATACATTTAGTTTCACAGAAGGATAAAATGAGCGATACATCCAAAGAATCGACAGAGTAATAAGTACGAAAAGAACCAAAGAACTTGTGAACGAAAAGGAGTAATAAACCCAAAAATGAGTTAAAAGTTGAAACTTGTGGACAAAAAAAACTTGAAAAACATATACATTTTTATATCTGCTCATATCAAATGTTAGCAGACATAAATAGCATTAATAAATATGTCTAATATATGGGGATATATGCATGTGTATACAGTGATTAGGATGCGAAACATGGAAGAAAAATACAAAAGGAGGATGATTGTAACGAGGTCACGGGCCTACTGTTTTCAGTGTCACAATTCTTCTCTATTACTTATTTTCCGATCCGTGAACTCTGCCTTAATTACGTTGGCACGAAAATCGGAATTTTTTTTTTCTTTTTGGGTTTTTTAGGTGATCAGGTATTCGGTTGCCGAAGAACCAGTCCAGACAGTCATCGATTAATCCTGGGGCTCAATCCGATGGACCGTAGCTTATCAAGTTGTATCTCAATCCTGAGAAACCAATCCAAATGGACATCCGACTAATCCTGAAATCCAGAAGCCATCTTAAATCCCTGATGACCAATGCATATCTAACTCGAGTAATAGAGATGATTACTAATCACTTATTTACCACTAAACCAACAAACATTAGTTAACATCGGAATATCTTGTTCAAACATTTAATTTATATGCTGATCTGTCTTCAGTAAATCAACGGCTTTGGTTTTGTTTTCGGTATTTTATACTATCTTGTAAAAACAAGAAAGTTAAAATATCAATGTTTAAATATTCTAACATAAAAAAAAAGACACGTACATTTGGTCTTAACTTTTAGTTCACGGTCCAAACCATTCGACGACGCAATTTAATTGATTCTGTCGTTCTATTTGTTCCATGATCAATTTTACTTATCTAATACACAATGGTAACTCACGTGGTGTACTAACTCGATCACCCAAAAATAGTCTTCATAGTTATAAGGTCATATACCGACAAGAAAAATAAAACCATCGTAACATACCCTGGTCTCCCCCGGTGAAATTACGAAACTAGGACCCAAAATTTCTTTGTAACCAGAAAAAAAACTGACGCATTTGTTACTATAAAAAGATGTAAAGATGCTGAAACCAGGTCACCAGGCCATTCTATATTAAATATTAACCAATGATTACTTACCTTTGACTTGCAGTTGTTTTTTGAGAAAATGACCAAATTTAAATGATAATAGAATTGTTTCAGTCTTAGATGATGAATTTGAGACTGATATATATGTTAAAGAAAATGGTTTATATATTAGTTCTTGAACCGAATATAAACATAATGTGATCTAGGCCTTAAAGCCTATACTCATACAAAAAAAAAAGTTACGATCAGTCAGAAATTTTTATTTAAAGAATAACATTTCCCCATATATTATACACACAAAAAAAAAAACTACACTCTTGAATTACCACTAGTTCATCAAAGTTTTGGTAGCAACAAAAATAAAAGAAAATATAATACATAACGTTGACTATCTATCTGTAGTACTTATTATGTCATGTCTTTGTTACCTAAACGACAGTAGAACTAAACATTAGTATTATTTTGAACGTTTGTTACTTTGTTTAATCAAGTCTAGCAAAAATTTGTATTGTACGACCAAAATAAAATATCTCTACAACCTCTTACAAATTTACAAAAACTAAAAGTCCAAATGCAAATGGATCGATGAATAAACTTTTTAATTATAAATATTAATTTGCTATATATTCTTTTTATGAAAATTTTCTATTATATTGTCATTTTTATATATTCCAAGAAAATTATAGGTTATGGCAAGTAAACTTTATATTTTAGTATGCTGAATTGAGTTATTTCTTTCGGTTATAAGATCTTTCTGCTTGAATAATTTTTTTTGGTAATATTCAAAAAAAAAAAAATTGGGTGTACTCATATTTATATCATTACGAGATGAAAGTCTAAGAAACTTTATAGCTTATGGGAAATAAATGGAAAAGCTTATACAAATGAGGCCCAAGCAAACAAGATCGAAAATTTACACAGGCTTATATATTATGGGCTTTCTGAAATTCGTTTATAGCCCTGTAAATAAATAAACGAGTATCAAATTGAAAGATATGTTTACATTGCAGGGAGAGAAAAGCCAAACATCAACTTTATTTTTTAGTTTGTTTTATAAATTATGATTCATTTCTGACTTCTATCTCCGAGGTTTCCTTGAACATGATTCCAATTTCTCATGATATTAGTAGAGATTAATGAATCATACACCTAAATCACTAAAGAGTATATGAAAATATAAATTGATCAACTGATTTTGAATTGAAAATTTAAGAAATTTAACATGATATTTTAAATTTAATTCTGAAAAAGGAGTTCATCAGTCCACACGTTTTTGTAATCCAGTCCCAAAAATGATGGTCTAACCAGATTAATGGCTAAAAATATTGGGATTAGTAGGAATTAATGGGTCATATACCTTACTCATTAAAGAATGTAAGAGAATATAAACTTTCATATTGAGAATTTTTATGGAACATAACTAATATATAAATAATATGGAATAATTTATTTATTCTCAGTTACTTTTAAATTAGATTTTGAGAAAACTTAACAAATTAATGATTTTATAGATAGATACTTTTTGTATTCATCTATTTTATTTATTCTTTGCGATTTTCTCGACAGCTTTTCAACATGACAGAGGTAACATTTGCCATCAGGAGTTTAATCCACCACTCCAAAATAGTTTTAACTAGTATTGGACTTGCATGGAACTTCTTACAAGCCTATTATCTGGATTAGGAGTGACAAATATATGCACTATATACCCGTATTTAATTCAGTATTCATTTCACGTTTTTTTGGGTCAAAATTCAGTATTTATTTCAAAACCACTATCTTGTTATGTGATAGAGTGAAAGAAACTGCATACATAGAGATTAAAATAAATATACATTAATAAACTGCATGGACAATTAAAACAAGAAAATTGAAACCATATTCCATGAACAGTAAATCTATATAAAAAAAAAAAAGCTAACTTTTAAAACGTCTTATGAGTAATTACTTAGCATAAATTTTTTCAACTCAAGTGGTTTCGCTATTTTATTAATATGTTAGTTTATGATTAGATCGATATAATAAGATATTAACTTAATCACAAACAGTCACATGCAATGCATTCAAAATCCCATGATAAGCGTAGATACCTCGAGTGATGTAAAAGAACCTCAACTCTCAAACTGCCATCTTCGTTAATTAAATATAATTATCGATCACATATATGTCTGAATACAGGTAATTTATAATTCAATATGTGATGATCAGTGCATTGTGCATACACATAAACAGACAGTTTGAATTTTTCGCGGGACAAACAGACTTAATTAAAAAATCGTTATTAAGCTTAAATTGGTCGGAGACATGGGCCCCATATTAGCATCTAAAGAAAATCTAAGAAGAGGGGACAACCAAATCTGGTTTTAGGTCTTATGAAACTAAAAACTAAGCAAGACTAAAGAAGTTCGTTTTTGTTCTATGTAGTAGAAAACGGTGAGTGTCGCTTCTAAGGTGCAACGTATTCTTCCTCTTGTGGGGCCCTTGAATATTGCCACGTGTATGGTTTTCCGGCGTCGATTGCTCCTTGCTTCCTTGTGAGGTGGAATGTTCTCGACATGATATTGATAGTGTTCATTATTAATTTCTGTATTAATTGCAATGATAGTGATGATTACAGTTTAGACTTTAGACAAAGAAAAATAAGAAAGAAATGGAAGTGTTGATTTTTTTGTTTTTTTGAGTTTCGAGCGAATCTCTTGTATTATGATTTATGAGATTCTTGCACAGAAGATTGTTACGAAGCTGATGCATTGCACGCGTTGAGTTTGTTTTATGCTCGACATTATTACTTTGAAAGCATCTCAAGACATATAAACTCGTGTTAACGTAAGGTCACGTACGTCAACCGTAAAAATGTTTACGTTTAGACATTTATAGTTTGTTTGCGTTCCTTAATTTTGTTTATATATTCGATTTGATGTTTATTATTTTTCAAACGAAGCCTCGGTTTTAGTATCTCACGCAAAGTATTTCGCTTAATTAGCATGTTGATGGAAACCTATATATGATAATAGTGTTTTAGCAATTCATTACATTGGTGGAAGCTATGATAGATTTTTTCACTCGGTTTACCTAATTACTTTTTAGTAAATTAAAAAAAAATGGTCATCTGAAAGAAAAATGCTTAAACTGATACATGATTTCATGAGTTTTTTCCCTTTCTTAAATAATCTTTTTAGGTAAAGGGACAATCAAAGCAGACAATATTCGAACACTGGAGGACAACATGCAAGCATATAAACCAAGTGGTGGTGGTCTAGTGGCTTCCACTTGGGGAAGAGTCGCCCTGTTGGTCTAGGCCAGGGATCGATTCCCCTCAAGTGCGAAGTTGCTAAACATTTCCCCATTTGGCCACACGGATATGGGCCCATGCTTTAGGGCCCATTTGCAAACCCGGAGAAAGGGTCTATCCATGGGCTGCACCTCCCCTGGAGGGATTAGTTGGGTTTCGGTCTAGATACCCTCCCGGTCTTTTAAAAAAAAAAAAAAAAAAAAAAAAAAAAAAACATGCAAGCATATACTAGCTAGACGGAGACCAATATTTAAGGAGAAAGCTTAATTTTTTGGTTGAATTCATGTACAATATTAAATACGGAGATAGCATAAGAATGTTGTCATACAAAACCAACCTTGCATAATTGACGTTGCCCAGCTAAGTTGATAATTTTACAACCACGTACAATCCCTTGGGCAGACTACGAAAAAGGGATCTGAATAAGTAGTTATTGCTTGGTTCTTAGTCTCTCATATGGTTGACCGATAGTTACACGATACGACTGATTTATCGATATATATACAAGCAAATGATTGATTTTTTTATTTGGATTAACACAACTATGTGTCTCAAGGATCTTCTTGCTCCATTATGCCACATTATGTGTTTGCCTACATGAATCTTCATTTCCGATCACTATATGTCGAATTATGTGAAAGCATGAGGGTTTATGCGGAAGTAACACCAGAACACAAACAAAATTGTGGAAAGATGGGAAGCTGCTGGAGTAAGGAAGAAAATTGCTGCAATATGAAACATACTAAGTTACGTGACATAAACTGATGATCTGGATGCATGACATATTTTATAGACGCAAATCACTAAGAAAATATTTAAGATTTAAAAAAACTTCTAAAGTGATTTTCTATTTTTTTCTCCAGTTTGAGAGAATATAAATTTATTATGTTCCGATATTAAAAAAAAATTAATTTTGTGTAAGCAATTTAGTGGAGAAACTGATTATTTACGAGCTAATCGTTTTTTTTTTTCGACACGAGCTAATCGTTTATTCTGGTTGTATCACAGAATATACAAGTGTTTAATCTGAAATTCTGAATTAATAATAGAATTGATCCAAAAACGTAATTATATCCTAATATGATAAGCTAAAACGTTTCCATAGAAAATGAAATTAATGTCCTATACTCACCCGTTATTTCTCTAATCCGAAACACATTTTATCACTGACACATAAACCTAGATGTGTGAGATAATTAAATCCGACGAAAGCATTATCAAAATTAACTACTGTTCTCCATCTGAATTAGTTTATGAAATTCGCTTTTAGTTTTTTTGGTTTTTAAGCGTTTCAAGTTATTATTTTGTTGTTGATTTTTATCTTTACTAGGTTTTTCATCCACTGTTATACATCTGTTACGCATGGAGATTTTCTAATATACTTTTTATAATTAATGTAAATTATATATTTTCTTACAAAATTATTAAAATTAAATATATTTATTTTTGTTACATTTTGGTTCTGAGGAATTGTTTTACTCTACCAACTTATCCTTCTCTTTTGATCGCTTTTACATTTGAAAATTCTTTAAGCTACTGATATTGTAATAGTCAGAAATTCAATAATTTCATATAATTTAGTTGATGACACACAAAAAATTAACTATTGTTCATACGCATTGCTGCAATATTCTTTTTTATTTATAGATAGGTCAAAATAATGTTATTATAAAACACCAATAATTGGTTAACTAAACTACTTCAGTATGTTATCAAATTATGAATAAAGAAGCTTTAAACCAACAAAAAAATATAACGTCATTTCTCTTTTGAATCGGATGATGTTAATATTGGATCTCCTCCCGTTATAGACTCCTTGGATTACACATGCTAAAAATGCACTGGAGCGATATGTCAATATTGGATGTTTTTGATAAAATTAGAAAGAAAAATTAAAGAGAAGTTGCACTGCAGGATAACCAATAATCTCTAATTCAATATTTTTAAAAAATTTACTATATTTCTCTTCTTATCTCTCTCTTCTTTCTCTTTTATTTTTTTAAAAAAATTTCTAGTTAATTTAGGTTATTGATTAAAATCACCCAAATTTAAATAACAACTCCTGAATACCTAAAGGAAAATAGAGATAAACGAATGGCGAGTCTTTAATATATACACGGTCTTCCCATTCCATTGAATTGTCTTTTCTGGTAACTAGATCAATTGATTTTAAAATGGTTAGACTATCAAAGAGATACCTTCTTTTTAGTTCGACAACAACCAGAGACTTGATAAACTCAAAAAATGGCCTGAAGAAAAATCCGAAAATCCTGCACTTTTCTTTTCCTTGGTACTTTTTCAAATAAACTATATGATAAGAATTGTGGATGAATTTAGAAAAACCGAAAAAAAAAGTTATAAAGAAAGAAGTAGCCAAGTAGGTCAAATATTCATTTGAGTGGTTATCATCTCTGTGTAGACTTTAGGCCCAACACTTTTAAGTCGAGCTACGTCTTAGGTCAACAATTTTACACCATCTCTCTCTCCTCTTTTATTTTGAAAAAAATAATACATTCGTTAGAAAGAAAAAAAAAATAAAATAAAAGAGAAAACAGATACTCCTTAAAATCCCTTTTTAAATGTATTGACATTAACGTAAGAATTATTGGCATGTTTCTCAAGTTAATATGGTCCATACACGATGCAGTTTCCTTGTAACTTGAACGATTGATAAACTAAAACATAAAAGATAAAACCCAAAAAAACGTAAGTAAAGTAACGAGGCGGAAAAATAAAATATATAAATATATGAGTGGAGATGGAGGAGGACACGATGGTCAGAGCTTGTAACGAACGCCAAATTGAAGTGGAGAAATTGCAGAAATTTATGAAACGCGTAAAGATGTTTGTTTAATGATGTGTTTCACCACAAGCATCTCTTTCTCACACAGTCCCAAATAAATAAATGTCATCACCCTTGTTGAAAATTCAAATCCACATTTATTATCCACCTAATTGTTACTCAATGAGTTTAAACATTCTATAAAGTTATGAAAATGTAATTTTTGACAAAGACCATCTCGGTGTTTTAGCTTTGACCGGTTCAATTGTTTAATGGCTCGCCTCGTGGCTCTACCCATTTATCTGCGAGCCTTCTTACGCTTTTCTTTTGAGCATGTGCTTCCATGACCACGTGGTCTTTGTTAAAAGCTCATTCTATTATATTTTGTTGCTTTTGTTCTGAATGAGTGAATTTAGTATTTTTTAAGACTTGTTAGTATCGATATGAAGGAATGCTAAAACTAATATGATTTGAGTTAAAACAAAGAGCGGAAACGAGCAACTTTATCTATTTTTATGGAAAAAATATTGTCGTCAATAGTGAACAAAAATAATTATCTTTATCAATATTAAGAAATGTAAAATATTTTAAAAGTATTTTAGTATATTTTGGAGTCATTCCATTTTTTATTATTTTATTTCTGGAGTCATCTTGTTTTTATTTTATTTTAAAATTTAGAAATGAATGAAAGTTAGAAAATTTGTTTTTCGCAAAATAGAGTTTAGAATAAATAAAAAATGAATATAGTTAGAAATGGAATGTGCATACGCGCATAGAATGACTAAGACCATCTCCAATGTATAACTCTATTTTTTATTCTAAATTAGAGTAATTCTAAAATAGAGTGATGTTTTTCTCCAATGTATTACTCTAAAATAGAGTAACTCTAAAATAGAGTAACTCTAAAATAGAGTAACTCTAAAATAGAGTAACTTTAAACTAGAGTTAGTGTTAAATTTTTAGAGTTATTCTATATATAGAGTAAACTCAAATTTTATTCTATTTTAGAATGAGATATAGAGTAAGGTTGAAGAAGATCTTACTCTAAAATACAGTAGGGTTGGAGATGCCCTAAATTGAAATCAGTGTAAGTTTTGTTTCAATTACGAGGTAGAGTTAAGAGATTTTTGGAAAAAAAGTGTTTATCTAGTATAGATTTTTCAAATGTACACGAAAAGATAAAAAAAAAAATATCATAATTTCAAATATCCTTTTAAATATAGAAGAATCTACTATCGTTAGGACTTAGGTTTATGCTTTGTTGATCTAATATTTTGTTATTGTTAATGCGAAAAGTTCAGACAACTAATGTCGGGAACGTAGAAGCAAAACAGAAGGCATATCGAGCGTTTGCTTATCTTGTGAAGATCAGTCTGTTGATCTATAGTTAGTTTGTTGTTGATCAAAATTTTGTCTTAAACTCTAGTAATTTTATTGAACAAATGGCTTTATCTTAATTAATACTAGAGTATAAAATGTTTGGCAGACACATTGTCAAACCTAGTAAATTCTTGTCGTCTCATGTTCTCTGTTTTTACTCCCTTGTTTACGTTTGAAGAAAGAAAAATTATGATTTATTGGACATTTTAAAGCTTGTGTTCGGACTTTGTTAGGTGACTCTGGTCGGTTGTTGTGGTGGGATCCGAAACTCTAACTTACAAGAATTTTCTGATATCCTTAAAACAATAATTTCTAAACATATGTCACTCGTTTTGGTCGTTTGTTAACTCATGTAATCAAATCCAAAAATATAATTCTAGTCAAGAAAAGAATGCGTTCTCTAACACAACTTAACAGAATAAAATATGCAGTTGACTCAGTACTCAAAGTCTATTTCAGTAGTTTATAATTTTATATAGTTCACACCGGCAAACATATATGGAATTGTTCATCGTGCTGTCCATCACTACTTTGTTGCCGCCCAAAATCTGAAACTTTCAAATGGAGCAAAAGTATGGATATAAATGTCTTAAATAGGTGTGTTNAAAAGGGTTTTTTTTTTTTTTTTTTTTTGGACTAAATTAAAGAGGTGTGTTTGTAAAATATTTTCGATAGCATAATCATAAATAAATACTGGGCATCTTTAGCGACATGTCAATACATAAAATAATTTGATATCATGTTAATTGTTTTAAATACGCGGGAAATCAACATTTCACTTAACGTCACCATTTGAACAATACAAATAATCCTACACATAGGAGTATAAGTTACCCTACATATTGGTGTTTCTTTCTCCAATGTCAGTTTCTTGAGGATGTGGGGGATAATAATAAGTTTAAACATTGATTTAAAAGTGATAATGTGATAATTAAATGATTGTGTGAATAATGAGAAATGTTAAAATCACCTGATAGATCTACACATAAATAAGTATAGGTCAGGATTATGAACTAGCACCGTCAGATTTCATATATATTTTCTTGGAAAGTGAAATAGCAGAAAGAAAAAGTGATAAAATAGATAAAAAAATAATAATGGACCAGTGACTGTCAAGTCACTTCCAAGGCGCAAGCGAGGAATTTTTCCATAAATTTCAATCTTTAACCTTTTTATTAATATTTTGCTAGAACAAGAAAGTACCTTACAATTTTCTAAAATAGAATATTTTAGGGATGGACAAATTATTTGGAGGTTTACTTTGATCTTTACATATACGTTGTGATCTTGAGGCATCAAATAGTTTTTGATTCATGATAATATTAGATACATAGCTATACGAATACGAACAAAACGAAAATTTTAAGTTTACATAATCGTATCCAATTTCAAAATACTAACACATCCTATAGTTTTATCTTTAAAATTTTTTTACTAAGTACTTATTTTATAGTAATTTTTGAAATTGAGCTTTTATACATTTTAAACACTTCTTTATACATTGTGCTTTCTAAACATACTGCACGCATTTTTCAGTTTTCGTTTCTAAACATTCCTTAATAATAACATAATTAAAAGCTCAATGCAACAAATTTTTAGCTACAAAATAGTTACTAAGAGATTTGTTTAAGGTCATTTCTAGGAAAACTTTAGAAGTATTGTGAGCTCAGCTGTGACAAACGAAGACGACAGAGATATGTAATAAATATATATATTTACCATATTTTTTTTCTTTCAATTTTCTAGGTGTCAGGAATCACATAATGATCCATCACTATACAAAGGCAAAAACAAGACCCTTCACTAATCTGAGACTTTGCTGATCCTGCAACAAGATTTCTCTGTTTTGCCATCATCATCACCATCATTTTTAAACTAAATATTTCAAAAGAAACTAAAAACTCCTGCGATCTAATTTGCTTTTATCTTCTGGTTACCAAAAAAAAAAAACCTAATCGCTGATCTTCTCCCTCTGTTCCTTGATTGAAGTCAGGCTATCCGCTGATCTCTCCGACATTGAATCACTTGCTATTCTTGAAAACAAATACGAATCTACAAAAATAAACACACGTAGATATTAGTTAGCATCTTTTCATAAATTACCTTTAACTAAATAAAGTAATTCAAGTACAGAATTTATAATTTACCTTCAGACGAGGAAGTACTGAGTTTCTCTTGTGAAGAAGATTCACTAGTAGATCGCGATAACATTGAAGATTCTGAAAAACCAAAGAGAAACTCGTTAAGATTCACGAAATAACACAAAATCATAAACAGAGGAAACAAGAAATAAACTGTTCTTGCGTACCTCTAGAACCGTGAAACGATTTCTTGCAATGAAGAATGGCACTTTGAATCCCATCTTGTTGCACTTGTAAAGACTCATCAAGTCTCTTCACCGGAGACATCCCACCAACAGTCGCAGAAGCTGACCTGCTCTTCCCAAGTTGTCTCTTCACACTTCTCATCCCCGACGGAATATTACTCCTCTGTTGTTTCTCTCTCGCCGCCGGTGAAGACGCCGGAGAGGTAGTTACACTGTTGTTGGCGCTCTGTTTCTTCGTTGTTTTATTGTACAAAGGCTTTATGAGGTCAAAGAATCTCTTCGAGGAAGTAGAAGAAGAGGAAACAGAGTCGTCGCAGAACACCGTGTCGTTTTTCACATGTGATCTCGCAATGGTCGCCGTTTTTCTGAAACTTGTTGTTTTTGTTTGGTCTTCGATTCTGAACCTTACGTTGAGGCTTCTACTGTTGTTGTTGTTATCTCTCTTCTCCATTGACTTTTCCGTCTCGACGGGTTTTGACTTCTTGAAGGAGAAAGCACGGAACTTTTGACCGCGGAGGGTGATCGGAGACTGAGGCTTCGACGAAGAGATGTCGACGAAAGGGAGGACTTTGCTCTTGGAGACAGAGAACGTCGTCGTGTGTTTCTCTTCTTTCTCTTCATGGGTTTTGTTTTCCTTTGAGGAGAAGTCGGAGAGAGAGATCTCGAGCTCGAAGAAAGAGTCATCTCCTTCGCAGAGCTCAGCTTCTTGATCTCCTCCCAATGCAGTGGAGGCACCGACGGCTGTTTCTGAGATTCTTATCTCACGGCGGGGTTTGTTGACGTTGTTGGCGTTCGTTAGCCAGAATTTCATAAAGCTTAGAGCTTCCATTTGGAGAGAGAGAGTAAGGGAGAGAGAGAGGAAAGAGAGAGAAAGAGAGAGAAAGAGAGAGTGTTAAGAGGGTTGGCTTTGTCAACGGGAATGGGCAAGTGAAGGGTTTTTAAAGGAAGAAGAAAGAGAAAGGTGAGCTTTTCGAAAATGGGTTTAATCTTTTTCTTTTTTTTTGTAAAAGAAGAAAGAAAAAAAGATAAATGAAAAACAGGTTATTGTTTTTTAAAAATAGGGCTTTCTCGCTACTTTTTTTTTTTTATTAACGCTCCTTTCTTTTGTTTTTTCTCTTTTATTTTTCTTTTTCTTTTTTACTTTTGCTTTTTTTTTTTTTCATGCCCTGGTTAAAAACATTTGTTCCATCTATTGTCTTCATTTATTTATCATTATATCCATAACACACATATGGGTTGTAAAGTGCTTTATTATTTTTGTTTTTATGTTGTAAGATAACAGCAATATTTACATCTCAAACTAACGAAATCATATTTGGAAAGAGAACAGATGAATCATATAAGAAAAGCGAAAATTTTGAAAAAAAAAAAACTTGGTTAACCACCACATGTGAACGAAAGTACATTATTAACCAATAAAACAAAAATGAAAGCAAAATGCGGAGAAATGTGTTGTTTTTTCAAGGTTTCTGCATAATAATGTCCTAGATGAGGGAATAATTGCTACCAATTTTGGTCAAACAGTAATGGCTTGATTAGGAGCCAAAGGTCTTCCAAAACTGAGATCAGCAATCGAAGCATAGATGGAAGCACTGAGATGGGGCATGCTAAACATTGAGTATATTTTAGATACAAGAAAATCATTTTTGAGTGAGATTTAATGGAGCTGATGACACTGATAAATGGAGAGGAGGTATGACCTATTTTTAAACCATGATGTAAAGCATCTTCGATCTTATTTTGATGAAGCAAGTTTTATGTTTCTAAGTTGGAGTAGAGCATAATGCGGCTGATAAAATTGCAAAGAAAACTCTTTCTTATTTGAACTATGCTCTTAAGTTGTATTATATAATGTAACTATATAAGAATGAGTGAATGTCTGTGTTTAGAAAGACAATGTAAATTGTAAAACTGTATTGGTTAATAAAAAATCATTGGTGAGCCGAAAAAAATATATATAGTGGTAAGTGGTAACTATCAAATGTTTTAGAATTGAAAACAGAAGAAGGTCCAGACAAGAACCGAATTTAATTTTGATGGGGTTCGAAAATTGTTAGTTTCGATAACTTATATTGATAGTATATTTAATTGTATCTTTGTTAACTATCCATTCATATAAGTTACATCAAAATTTAGTTCGATATTATTTATTCAATGCATTTTTTTGGCTACTGCTCAGATGAAAATGAAATTCGGTTCAATTTTATCTACATGTATTTGATAGTTATAGTTTTCGTTCAGCCAGCTGTGATCTTAGAATATTCAAGCAAATAAAATTATAACCAATACGATCACTATCCCTCTCCAGCGACTTAATATTTTTTACTTCATTGACGATTTTTTTCATTCAGAAGTTCTACAATACTTATTTAAAGAATTATATGTAAGCTCAATTCAAATCTACTAGCCTACTAGTATTGAAAAAGGAAATTTCTTATTATCCAATATATTTGTCGTGTTATATATCGAGATGCAATTATAATAGGATAATATTAATATCATGTAAGAACTGTCAATAGCTTTATCAATTTTTCCATTAATGTAAAAGCCTCCAAATATATTTACTATAATAATAATTATAATTATGAAAACATAATAACATGTTTTGGCCATAGTGTTTGAGAGGAGAGGATCGATAGATCGATGCCCACGAACTCATATCTAAGATAGCAACGGCAGAACGAAGAACACGGAAATTAATAAGTAAAAATGACAAAAAGAAATATTTACTCCACAGAAAAAGAAGAAGAGTTCAGCTCTGTGACGTTCTGACTTTTGTGTTTAAAGATAAGCTCGTGTTCTTTCCATGGCAAAAGTATCTTTGGCCCATTTACATAGTTCAATTTTCCTTTTGTCTCTACTTTGAAAGAATAAGTTGTTTATTGTGTAGATGCTTATATCATGTATATACCAAAGGTTTTTAACCTCAAAAGCTTTGACTTGAAAGCTGTTTCTTTCGTGAATTTCTAAAATTTCGACCTTCTTTCACTTTAAAGTTTAAAGAACAGCTTGCTTTATAACTTTTTTTTTTTTGTTTGTTAAGACTTTGTTTTTCTAACTTTAATACAAGTGAGAATCAAAAACATTGGCTTTTAATTAATTATTGATTAGCCTAACTATGTTTTCTACTTTAGTTTTTTCCCAGCTTTGTTTTTCTGTATTTCGATTCAAATTTAAGATTCCATACTTGCGCTTTTTTCCCAGCTTTGTTGTTTTCAATCCACGAAACGTATGAAGTAGCAAACCAAAACGATTTAGTTCCGTTCGTTCCATTATATAGCTTTTTATAACTACAATTCAACGCAATTGTTTATAGAATTTGGTTTTTATTTGGCTGTGGTTAAACACTTAAAACATATATAATAGTTGGTGACAAATTAAAAGGATTCTAAGGATGGCGTTGAGCTATACCGACTAAAGTGCTTATACCTATTTTACACAAAGGTATGCCTATACGTGTATAACTAAATCCACGCAATTGTCATGGAATGTGTGTATGCATCATCACATCTAATATTATTGTTTATTAGGTGTTGAACAAATTATTATATGAAAAGGTGATAATGAAAATAAATTAATAGCATAAAGAGAAGTTGAAGATATATTTCAATATTAGCTCTTACCTTTACAAAAATACCATGCTTCATTAAAATGAAACACCCAATGTTAATGGTTTCCACGACTAACTATCATTAGGTCATTTATAATATGCACATAATGAACATTGCGTAGATTTGCATTTATTTACCCATTAGCTTACTCAATTTCCTCATTATTCTTAAAGCAGATATATTTGCACCTTCAACGGAGAGTCATAATAAGAAAATATACTATTCAAAAACGATCCAAGTCAGTTTATAAACCGCTTCCTAATTAGATGATTTAAATGCAATGACGACACTAGTTTTCGAGATATAAACGCATCAGATCATGTAGAATTGTTCATGACAAAGAGAGAGATTTTTTGACAGCCGGATCTTCTCATTTATCCAAAAGTGCCAATCCTCTCGAAGCAAAAGTTTACAGCCTATTTCATGCCTTACCAATGTTATAAAGTCAGAAGTATCTAATAGGTTTCTTGTAGAAGAAAACTTTTGATAACATGTGGAGTTAATTAATGATCAAAGACAAAACATAGAAATGACGAATTTGAATTCTATTATGCATCATTGGATCAAACTTTTTGAAAGTATTCAAATTATACATATAGGTAGAAACTACAATCATGCACTTATGTGCTATGAGCATGACTTATTTATATATATTGAAACTTTTATAAATTAATAACATTAGAGATTAATTAATTAAAAAATCAATTGGATTGAAAACTTAATTATACAAATTACTAGTTCATAGCGTTTTAATTTCATAAAAGTTATAAATTTATAAATCATATTAACAGATGTGGCCCACGAGCCCAACTAGGCCCTAAAGGCCCAAGCAGGAAACGTGTGTAGTGAATATGAATGTGCATGAGTAAAAGAGTTTATACAGAAATGATATTTTCGGTAAAGCTACTGTAGCGTAGGATAAACCCATAGTCCAGGAACAGCCTCATCGTCCGAATCGTCGTCCGAACTTTCGCCAGACGAACTCGTTGTCCCGAGTAATAAATAGTTAGCAACCTGTGAAAAAACAAAACCACCCAAAGCAGATAGATAACTTGCACGACAAGTACTACAACAAAAAGAAGTAACAAAAACCAAAAACCACGAGAAACATTTGTTGAAAGAGGGGAAAGCTCACTTGGTGAGTTGAAATGAGGTCGAGTGGCTTTTTGCCTGATTTCAAGCGACATTGTTTATTCGGACATCTCAAGTTGTCGTGCCAAACAACGGAGTCACAGTAACTGCAATATCCCCGACCAGATCTTAACATCTTTGATGAATTATACACTGCTGCAAAGCACATGTATACCTTACAAATTGTACATAGAGAAAGCGGTTTTTGGAAAGAGAGAAGATAAAAAAAAGCCCTTACTGATATACTCGTTCTTGAAGGCTTCTCTCCAGTCGATACCGGGTTGAGTATGAATCAAGACTTTGTGACTGAAGTGAAGATCAAATAGTGATCGCCACAGAGAGTCTTCATACGCTGCTTTGTTCCATGACCTACAAAAAACAGACAAAAGAAAACAGATGAGTAAGAAGAAGGAAAAAGAAAGCAATCAAAAGACTCTGCAATGTGGAAATGTATAGGAGGAAGTAGTACCGAGAGACTTGAGACGAGGAAAGTAAGGATGATACATCGAGAAAACTGAAGATGTGAATAAGGATATCTTGTGGAAGTGAAGGTAAATCTGAAAAGAACAGATTTGCACGTTATGAAGGATTTATCTTAGGCGATTTAAGAAGAGATTTTCCGAAAGGTTTCTACAAAACATACCTATATCTTTCTCATGGCTCTTACTCCGTCTCTTCAGAGCTACGTTTGCCTGCTTGAATTCTACAATGGCTAAGTTCTTCTTTTGTTTTGGGAGAACTGATTCCACGCTCTTCAGGAGAAGTTTAGCGGCTGAAACAGCAGCTGCTGTGTTCACGCTAAAATGAACAAAAAAATAAAAAATACAGAGTCAAGAATCTAAGAGAGAACAATGTGATCTTGATGAGTAGTCAAATATCACACAAAGGGCTCAGCAAAACGAAAAAAAATCTTCCGCAAATTCACAAAGAAAATGCGAAATGCAAACGCAAACACAAAGAATCAGCGAAGACCATAATCTATTGGCACTGAAATAAAGCCATTCCAAGAACCAATCCCCAACCCAAACTAGACTTAATCCTCTGCTTCATGCTTGGCTACTAGAAATCTAAGAAAGTTCCCAACTTTGGTTTGACTTTCTAACAACATATAGAGAAACCATAAGATTGAATCATCTGCTTATGTTTTTCAGCAACAAAGCAAACTTGTCAAAGTGTTTGTATTTACATTCAACAAAGACACAACATTCTACATTTCATAACAAAAAAACAACTCTTGTTGCAAACTGTATATGCAATGAATCAAAAGGATCTAAGCTAACCCCGACTCAAAGATCCAATCACCAAATTACACTCAATCCTCTACACTTCACGGTTGGCTAAAAGTTCCAAACTTTGGTACTTAATTGTTCAATTCTGCAAAGAATCTCATAAACAGATGCAGAAGCCATGAAACATTTCACCAGCAGATTGAACAAAGTATCAAACAAGAACATTTATAATCTTCTCAACAGATTAGAGCATCGAAGACCCACAATTGAAATGAATTTCATTATAAAGCTCTAAAAGAAAAACTTACTCGGGAAGAAGACGAAAAGCAGAGAGGGTATCTTGAAAGATGGAAGCTTTGAGATCTTTGGGTAATAGAGAGTAACCCGGATTTATAATGGAGCTCAGTTCATTGCAAGCAAATGGGTGAAGATGGTTATTCGAGAGAGCTTCTCCTACCATTAGATTTTGGTATCTCCTCATATATTTTTGTTGAATCATCATCCTCTAGGTTTTTTTTTGATCTATCCGAGTTTCGCTGTTTGCGCTTATTACTTGTTCTGTACTTTTTTCCCCCTTTTTGTGAAAAATGGTTATCAAACCGGAAGCGGTATAGTATAGATCGGAACCGGTTTCCGATCGAAATCTAGTTTTCATGTAAACCTATTAGGCCTGTCTTGTAAGTTGTAAGATTTCTATAACCAAATGTTTTATAACATCTTTCTTACCAAATAATCGAAACAATCATATGCTAGAGACTGTGAGGAACTAATCATCCGCATTTATCCATAAGTAAACATCGATTTCAATAATTTTATCTTAATCTTGCCTTGTAAAATTTCTATAACCTAACGTATTATAACATCCTACGAATAACGGAACAAGTAACATCAATACCAATAAATTTGTCTCAGCAAGCTCGGCAATTACCTATTTACATAAGCATCTCCTAAACTTTCATTGTATTAGGAGTCTTGATTGGTAGTTTTTTTGTAACAAAAAAAAAACATACATAAAAGAGACCTTAAAATTTGTTTCTGACAACAACTTGTAACAAAAAAAAAAAACAAAATCTAATGAAAGTTTTGATATATGCAATCTTAAATCAATTTTCAGTTTAACATTTCCGAATTAAAAAGTTAGTTTTCAGAAAGTTCAATCAAGACTAAGAATCAAGTGGAAGTTTAATACTCATATTAACGAGAGGCAAAGACTAAGCAGGCAAATATTTATATAAATATGTTTACTACATAAATTAACTACGCATTCACAATGACATAAATATGAACATAGAAAGAAAAAAGTCACAGTTTTGAGGAAAATTCTAAAAAAACCAAAAAAGAAAAGAAAGAAAAGAAGATGGACCTAGAAAAGAAGTGATCTAAAAGAGGCCTAACAAGTAAAAGAAGACTCTTTGTTTTTGATTTGCCAAAAGACCAAACGGATCTGTTTGATATCTTGTGCATCAAGAAACATACATTCACTTTTTTTTTTAGGGCTTTGCATTTTTCAGAGGAAGTAAGTGAGCTGTTCCTTTTTCCTTGAGCCTCCTTCTCCATACAAATCATTCCATTGCTTCAGCTCATTCATTCCAGATCCTTCTGACGCAAAACTCGCCGCCACCTGCAAAAACACAACATATCTTAATTAGTTTTTTTTTTCTTGTCTTTTCTTGTCAAAATAAGATATGATCTTTGACCTGGTTTTTAGCTTTTCTCATGTCTTCCATGTTCAAAGGTCTCAAAATAATCTCTCTCTCCTCAGAAGCTTCTTCTTCTTCTTTTGGTTCTTCCGTGCTTTTTCCTGCTTCTTCTTTCTTCTTCCTCTCCTAAAACCACCAATGAAAATTTCAGAATGTGCAAAGAATTCAATCGTTAAAGAGTTAAGAGAGGGACTTTTTATCTTTGTACCTGATCTTTCAATCTTTCCTGTTGAATTAGCTCTCTAACCGGTCTATACGCAGCTGTAATGCATAAGTTCTGTTGCACACATGTTTAACAAACAGTCGGTTTACAAATACCAATGATTTTAGTCAAGATTTTTGAGTTCTGGTTAGAGATGACAAAAACCTTGAGATCACTTCCACTGTAGCCTTCTGTCATCTGTCCAAGCTCATGGAAATCAAGATCATCTGTCTTCTCTTTCGACAACAAAGTTCTCAAGATCTTCTCTCTGCTCTCAATCGAAGGAAGTCCCACCATTATTCTGTTATTCCCAACACAAAGCACAATCAGTCACAATTGTATAGTCATTAAGAGTAATTTAGAGCTTTTTCATCTAACCAAAGTTGCTATAGTACCTCCGCTCAAACCTCCTAATGATAGCTTCATCAAGATCAAAGGGTCTATTTGTCGCTGCAAGAACCAGAATCCTTTCACCCGGTTTTGTCATAAGCCCATCCCAATGCGTCATAAACTCATTTTTGATCTTCCTCATAGCTTCATGCTCTCCAACTCTTGTCCTTTGCCCCAACATACTATCTACTTCATCCACAAATATAATCGTGGGAGATACTTTAGCTGCTAAAGTAAACAGCGCTCTCACGTTCTTCTCGTCTTCTCCAAACCATTTCGAAGTGATTGTAGACATCGAAACATTGATGAAACTAGCTCCAGCTTCATTTGCAATTGCTTTTGCAAGCATTGTTTTGCCAGTACCAGGTGGTCCAAATAGAAGGATTCCTCTACATGGCTTTAGAAGACCGCCCGTGAAGAGATCAGGTCTTCGAAGTGGAAGCATTACAAGTTCTTGAAGCGAATCTTTTGTTTCGTCTAAAGAACCAATATCTGCAAATGTCACACCAATCTCATTTGCTGGTATAACCTCTGGTCTTATACGCTTCTCAAACTCATTATCAGGAACAACCTCAGGTTTTGGAGGCAATGGATTGTCATTCTTGTTTGAAGGAAGCGATTTTTCCAAATCATTTTTGTTTTCAGGACCAGATGATTCGGGTTTTGACTCGCTCTTTGAACATACTTCGCCTCCTTTTCGCTTAGAGTCAGTGTTTGTGTCTAGCTTCATGGAGTCTTCAAATGATCTGCTTCCACCTTCTTGGAATATACTCAGTCCATGAGACAAGCTGTTGGAGATCAAGAATCAGTTAATTAGCTGGCAAATCAGTTAATACCTACGAATATATTAAACCGATTCTAGAACATACCTTTTGGAAGATATAACAAGCTTGCCGTTTCTGTATTCTGGTTCTTTGGTGTGTATCAAATGATAAGAGATTGCAGAAACCACAATCTCCTCGATATGGTTACTCAAACACATTGTATCAGCGTGACAAATGGAAGTTAAGTCATCGCATTGGATATCATTAGCTGCAAGAACCTCTGCAATGTGGTTCTTGTTATCTCGAAACTGAATCATCTTCATGTCATCTTCTAACCGATTCTTCCAGCTCATGAGCTGAGACTCATCCTCCGGTGGTCTGATTTCGATGTTGTAAGGAAACACAGCGGAAGTCCCTTCGCTTACTTCTTGGCAATCATCTTCGGGTTCTAATACCCTTGAACCAAGAATCAAGACAGGACCAGAGAGCTTATTCAAGAGCCTCTGGAACAACTTGTAGAATCTTTCTGACTCAAGAAGCTTCTCAACGTCCCTCAGGTATATTATCAACGGATTTGTTTCCGATATAGAGACCACGACCTGCAGAGAAAGACGACAATTATGGTAAATCCGTAGAAACTACGTAGAAGACTTGTGAAAAGGTTTGTTTTGTACCTTGTAAAGTGATTGCAGGAAAACTTTCTCGTCGAAGCATAGATTTGTGCTGCGTTTGCTGGAAGCTAGAAACCATAAAAAAAGACAGATATGAAGCAAAGATACGTAAGAACGTGGAGAAGTTGAATAAAATGCATTAAGAAGATATAATAAGGTTCTATTTCCAAACCTGAAACAGAACTCGAAGAGCGGGAGGATATGTTACTGATATCAGAAGTAGCAGAAACATTTCTCTCGTGTCTTGCAGGACGATTTGGGCTATCGAAACTCCTGCGGTTAAAGGAACTAGTGAGCTCTCATAGACAAAAAAAGAGGGGACAAAACTAACCGCAAGGAAATGGAGACCAACCTTGATTTAAGATCATTTCCACTGGTGTGTCGACGCAATGCCCCTAATATTTTACAAGAACTCTAACTCTTCAGCTCATGTTTGAAGTAATGCAATAAAGAGTAGTGAGGTTTGGTTTCTTTTTACCTCTTGGTTCAACTTCGCGTTGAGAGAGCATAGAGAAGGAACCCATCAAACTCGACATTTTGTCTAATGTTAACTCAGAAATAGACCTCTTGTGAAGCTATAAACCAATAAAGAGAAAGAAAGATAATATAAGACTCATTACTCTAAAATCATCAGCATAACGAAACATAGACAGGAGTCACAGGAGTAGAAGTAACTTACAGGTTCCCTCTTGGTGCATCCGTATTTACTTTGTATCTGTTTCCAAAGAATAGAATAGAGAAAGCTTATGAGCTATTCTGTTTTGCTTCGAGAAATACTTGAAAAAGCTTAAATTGCATTGATTGATTGATTTACCTTGATAGAGAAGTCAGTTATATCTAGCAGCAATAGCTTTGATTCAAAGTAATGCGACAAAGCTTTTGCAAGCATTTGCTGATAGAATTCCGCAGGACCGGAAAGTAGAATGGCTTTACTTGCAGGTGCAAGATTCCGAGTGTGCTTCGAGATATCCAACTCTTTTAGATGAACGTAAGCTGCACTTGTCAATAACACCCGAGTTCTCTCGCTGCCATCAAACAATAAACAATCAAGATTGAGGTAAAAATGTTTTCATCTTATTACCAAGAACATAAAAGTTAGACATTCATGTCTTGCAAATGCATGATATGCACTTTTACAGTTTAGTTATTCAAATTCATCACATTCTTAGAAATGCTATATGACAGAGTGGTTTCAAAACTATTGAGAAGTGAATCTAAAAACAGAGTTAGCATAAAAATAATAATAATAATAATAATAATAATGAAAGTTATTAACTAAATTAGTAGAATCACATGTAAGAATCTTTTCTATTTTTCTCGCTGTCTCTCTCTGTCTTCATTTGCCAAATCATCCACATGCTTGTTGTGCAACCAACCTACCCCACTTTCCATCATTTTCGTTTCTCTCCCTTTCTAAGTATTTTCTTGGAAAAAATAAAAAAGCAAACTTTTAATTCAAAGAATTTCCCGTCTCTATCATTCTTTGAACCTAGATACCCAGAGATTCTAAGATCCTTTCACCACCAATAAAAAAGATGCTATATCAAATCCTTAAATCCTTAGTGAAAAAAAAACACTAGAAATCATCCTTTTTTTACAAAGATTCAATATTTTTCGTTTCTATAACCAAGATTCAATATTTTTTGACAGCTGTAAGATGTAATAATTTACAAACAACTTGCCAAGTTGGCATCTTTACAAGCACACTCTTATCTAAAAATCCATAGATCTGAAACCACCAAAAAAAGCATTGAATCTTTGGTTGAGCTCAACGTTACCTCTTTCGTACCATAGTAACAGGAATGTTTTCTTTTAACATAATCAAAGCTGAAACACACAAAGAACAAAAAAGAAAAAGAAAAAGAAAAAGAGAGCTTTATTTTAAGTTACCTTAAGAAATACGGAAACTCATCGAAGGTGGTAGTACTCTCTTTCCCATCAACAATCTGTCTCACCAACTCTTGCTCAATCTGTTCTCCGGTGAGTCCGTCCTCTACAGAACCCGACCCGTTTGCCCATCTGCCCAAACTCTGACCGGATGCCAACCCTAAACCTAATCCAACACCAACACCTAAAGCTGACAACAAAACGCTCTTCTGCTCCATTTCTCTCTCACCGATCAGAACAAAACCCTCGTTGCTAAAATCACACGATCTTGGAGGGATTCAACGAGCATTCCTCGTAAAGACAAAGAGAGTGGATCTTTTCTTTCTTGTCTCACAAAAGATCGAAGAGTTTTTTTTTTTGGGGTGGGTTTGGGGTAAAAATAAGAGTTTAGGTGGACGATGGAGAAGAAGAAGAAGAAGATGGGTTTGACGGGTGTGGGGAAGATGGATCTCTATTTATAGCGACGTTTGGGTTAGTGTTATGGACGTTAACCCTTTCCCGGGAAAAAGCAAACTCAGATGGAAACATTTCTGATAAATATATTATATATTAAATATATATATATATATAATAAACCAGAAAATTTACCTTTTAATTACTTAAGTTTTCTGTCAGTGGAACTAAAAATTTACAATGATTTTTTTTTCTGACTGGGAACTGGATATTTCGGTTTTCTTCTTTTTTCATGTCTTTTTCTTGAACTTATTTTTTTGTTTTCTCTTTCAAAATTCTCCTTTTTGGTCGGTCATCCATTCTCTTCAAAAGTAGATAAAGTTATAGTTTGGTAGGGTTTAACCATACGACCTGCTACTCCCGGTTATTAAATTCGTTAAAAATTTTTTTACTTTATATTATAATTGAGAAAATACACAATTATGGATATAGGTATAATGTATATAAGAAGACATAGGTATAATGTGTGTATATGTGGTCCAAGCATGAGAAAAATGTGGTCATAGTTCTGTGGTGAACTAAAGTGATGCATGTGAGGAGTTTCTTCTATTGCCAAACGAATGTTGGTAAAATAATAATAATAAAAAATTTACAATTGGGCAATTGGGGCTGGTGCATATATAAACCTGACCAAAGTAAACAATAAGCCTTAAACCAAGAGACTGTAATTGAATGTAAAATTTTGAAATGAACAAACAAATTCTGTACATCAATAGTTTCTAAGTTAATTAGACACATAAGTTGATGTAATCTTCTCAAATACACCATATTTTGTTCAAGCACACGTGTATACACGTGTCTCAACAAATGTGAACGACAAAAATCCATCTTAAAAGTTTTGGTGGAATGAAAGGGAATGGTCCGACGGGAACTTATGCATTAGTTACATACTTACATATCTCTCATCTCTGATCGTGACTTAGTAGATGAAGCTTTAAAAAAATATGAAGTCCACGAGAGTTGAAAAAGCGATTAAAACAAATTACGATTAATGGTCTAGTGGTCTCTTCCCTCAAGTGGGTAGATAGCTCGCCATGTAGATCAAATTCAGAGATCAAATTTCAACATTTACAAATTTCTGTGGTTTCTTTTAATCCGAGGGGTTTCTTTTAGTATGAGATTGGTTCATCTTCAATATCCATATTTTCATCAAGGTAGATTTCAATTTAGAAAATTTATAGTAATTTTTTTGTTCGATAACGATAAAAACGACGAGAAATAATATATGAAGGTGGAAAGTTTAGGACAAACGAGTCTAAAATGTCTACATTTAACAAGCATTTTTTTGTTGATAAAATTTATTGACTCGATCTACGTTAGATCGATAGCGTTTCCAACAGATTAAAAAACTCCGCAACTCAATAATTCCAACTGTCACCTTATGTAAAGTTACACCTTATTTTGATCCCAACAAAATTTAGACCTTATCCGTAGTTAATTTATGATTATTATCATATAAACGTCATTTTTACTTTAGACACAGTTTTTTTTTTTTTAACATTAAATATTATATTGAACATTAGAACCCAAGATTACATAAAAATAGAACCCAAAGCCAGCGAGTTTAGTCATAGTTATACCAAAACAAACAAGATGTTATTGGAAACTGTTTAATTTTACTGAAATCCTGCTAAAATGAGTTTTTTTTCTTTTTGAATTATCAAAAGATTCTAAGCCGAAGTTCGTATATCCTCTCAGGTTTGGAACTACAACATATAATGTTATTCTCAAGTATCACTCGAATTAACAATTTCTAAGTTTAAGATTTGCTTAAAATTTTTTACCAATAGAGTTATCAACACTTGATTTTTTTTTGTTTAGTGTTCGAATGCTATGTATTTTCTTATATATGGATCTGAATATTCGTCGAAAAAAAAAAATGGATCTGAATATTCTTATGGAAAACGAATCTTTTTTTTGTAGAATCTATAATCTCATTGGCATGTGATTTCAAAGGTACCTTTTCATATTAATAAGATTCCTTAGTCTCTAACGCAAACGACTCGGTCTTTTTCACGCTTATCTTTACTTTTTGTTGTCTTCTTGTAGTAATTGAAAGGTAAAAGTTACAACCAAGCACGTTCCTTTTCCATTAAATTATAACCTTCTTACTTACAATTACAATGTCTACATAGTGGGGAACTCTTCTATTCCAATTTTTTTTTTTAATGGTCAAGACAACATAATACACAATATATTTTTAGATCAATACATTTTACCAATGTGATTGTAGAGACCGGAAAACGTACTTAATAGTTAATAACACCGAATAGAGTAATTAGCATACTTGTACATTTGCTCAAAGGATTTTTAGAATCACATCAGTTAATCATCCTTTTTTATAATAAAGTCATTGTCGCCTCTCTCAATTAAATTAATTTGGCATATAATTAAATTAATTAGTCTCTGATTAACTCATGAATTGCAATGATTTGGATTTAACAACTAAACAAATGATTAAAATAATTTAATTTGCACGAAAAATAATTTAATTATACGCCAAATTACAAATTTTTAAATTTAGAAATGATATAAACAGTCCAAAATTCCAAACCGGAACTATAAATTGATTACATAAATAATGTCATACGAATATAGTTTAGTAATATTTAATAAAATATTCATTTTAAAATTAGAGTTGTGTGGAATAAAAGAAAGGGAGAAAAAGAAAACTACTCCATATGTCAAATTTCATACTTTAGTATCTTTTAATCGCTAATTGTTAATGACCAATTAGAAAAAATTAGTGATTGGACGATGGATTAGTTGCATTTTAATTTAGAATTTAGAAATTATGTCGTAATTTCGCAACTAATTAGCAGTGATTTTCTTCTTTAGAAAAAAAACATATATATTTTATTTTTATTCCGTTGTAAAAACATAACTAACCAAAAGACATAATTTTAATAAAACTAAATTATTATCATTTCTATAAACAGCCAAATTAGAAAGATCAAATTATCTTTTCTAAAATGAAATTATCTTGTATTTAAAATCTGACCACTTGCATATTTGTGACAGCTTACTTTCTGCCTGTAATTTAACATGCGGCTAGATGTAGTATTTTAATTATTTAACAATGGTATAATGTCTTTGTTACTTTGTATAATACCTTCTTTAATAATTAAACTGTTTATATGTTACAATATTATCATTCTCATTGTTTCTGATCGCACCATATTCTTTTAATTACTCGAATATCGTATACTACATCAATTACACTACTCGTCCATTGTAAACAGAGCGATGACGATCGTTTCGTTGAAAATAGTATTAAGTACCTTTTACATGCACATAAAGAGAGAGATGCATATATTTAGAATATTCGTATGTAGTTGCTTTAGAAGGCAGCACATGGAGATGGAGTTGTATGAAAAAGGCCTAATTAATTGCGGGCTAATTCCACTTTGCATATTTTTTTGTTTCCTTCAAAAACTACTAACAAAATGTATCGCTTTACACGCCATTTTCATCTTTTAAAGGCGGCTTTAACAATAAAAACAATAAAAAGTCAAATAAAAAAGTATATATATAATAGTACCATATGCTTTTTTATTTATTGTTGTGTAAATTACAGCACTCAGAGCATGGAAATTAAATGATGCCAAATCATTGCACTTGTACGCATTTACTCTAATGTTTAGTATACCAGACACAACAGCCACAACGTATACGTATTATTGAAATTTCGTGATTTTAAGATGAAGCTTTAATTTTAATAACGATAAAAATGTTCATTCAAAAGCATCCGTAAAATTAAAATAGCATAATGAAAATTTACATGACAATTTTGCAAAAACAGACGAATTTATTGATATTAAAAAGAAAATATTATATGTACAAAAATTTTGAAGATAAAAACTAGTGAAATGTGATATTATTCTAGAATTTAAAACTAGCTAATCAAAGATTTTTTTTGAAAAACGAACAACTAACAACCATACTAATATACACAATACAAGACATAACATGAAAAAAAAAAACAATCGATAGTAAACTAACGAAACTGAGAACCCTAACTTCAGTCACAAAATTCTTAAAACATTTCCATAACCATTCTGAAAGAAAAATTTAACCTTAAAACCAAAATAAAAGAACAAAAACCACAGAAATAGACAACCAGCCCAACCACTTCAAAGAAAAAACTTGAAGGCCTTTAATCTACTCGAGTCCAATCAAAATCGCATCAATTGGATGGAAAGAAGAAACGAAAAAGAACATACCACGTCAACCTCACCACCACAACCAAAGTAGCTATAAAAAGCCATTCAAAAAACATAAGCACAAGCAAAAGAATTTTAACTTCTGACTAAGAAAAGATGCCAAAAATACATTCATTCTTATACGCATACTGCATACACAACCATTTTGTTTAAGCACCTACAGAAAAAAAAACCATATACTTTCTCGTAAAAACAAGAAAGTTGAAGTATGGAATTGAATTCATCTCTATAACCAAACAAAGTCTCAAAATGCAAAAGAATATATATTTTTTTTATAAAAATGATCCATCAAATATATTGGAAACAAGAAGCATACGTATATTTCTATTTCTTGTTTCTGTTTCTAATGCGGTTACCCATTGGTATGTTTACCCATTGGTATGTTGGTAACTGTGTTACAGCAAAACGCAAGGTTAGTTTCATATACAATGATTCACGTATTCCATCTGACCAAGAAAATATGTATCTGACTAGCTGTATAGTGGAGCTTCCGTTTGATTACATAATCTCAAACCCTCCGTACACAAAGTTAGGTATATACAATTATTAATGATTACACTAAATCACTATTAACTTATTAAATTAGGTCAATAACTAATAGAATAATAATTGCATAACCACTAAAATTAAATGCTTTATTTTCTGAATAACAAACTATTTTATTATATTGCCTAAGGAAAACAACAAACTATATTACTAAATAACACACTGTTTTAATTTTCTCAAAAGAAAAAGTTAAATTTATTATAATGTCCATTACTCAGGATTTTCGTTCGACTTCGGTGGAATATTGAGAACCATTGATTTTGCTTGTGCTGTATTATATGCTTTACACATATGATATAATAATGTAATTTAATACTCTATGTGTGGCCAAAGAGAAAACTAGCCTTGACCTGTTTTTTTTCGTTAATGAAATGGCATGTTTCTTGCCGCTTTAGTCTAATTCAACACACCACTCAAATAATTATATCTAAGTTTTCTAACTGTAAAATATAGACTTAAGTTCCACACCAAATATACCACTATATTAAAAACTTATCTAACAATTTTCACACTTTTTTTTTGAAGAAGTGATTACACATTTTATGATACGATTTACGAAGTAAACACATTAACACAGTAAGGCTGCAGCGATTCCCCATTTTAAAAACCTGTTTGGGGTTCGGAAATGGGTACAAGTGGGATACACATCGTATGGTCAATGTTCTTTATTTGTAGTTCATGTTAATTTGTCTGTTGTGACAAGTGGGTTAACTTTCAATTGCCTTCAGTTATTTTAACAATTGGGTTTCTTTTGAATTCATTGTTAAAATATTATGTATCCTTTTAATTTTAAAACATGTAAAGTTGGGATTATGTGTGTGTGTGTATGTGGGGATCTTTAACTTTCAATATGATCACATGCCAAAAAGCTGTTGAAAATAAGAGCAGAAAAAGTTCACCATACTATTTTATTTCTCCTTTTTAATACATATTAAATCTGGTATTGTCTAATTGGTTTCTTTTGAGCAATAGAGATTTTATTATGAGAGTGATATCTTACACAAACAATACATTATTGAATTAAATTAAGTATAACAACTCCTGAATTCTCTGAAACAAAAAGTTATTGTTTAACCTCTTATCTTGCCAAAGTTTAAAGTTTTGGATACAACTGAATTCAGACTTCACATGTTCACAATCCTCTTAGGAATATCGAAATCATGAATATTACGAATTGAGTGGCTATTTGTTCACCTAATTTTATGAACGCTGTAATAGATTATAGTTGCATATTCCTAGACGGTGCCTTTTGCAATTCATTTTTTCCTTTTAGACATGCCTTTATGAAAATTTCCCTTTCTAGCACTTGTGACATAATTCCCCAAATCAGCATCACATGTTTTTTTTCTGAAACTAACTTTTTTTTTTTGAGGTTAAAGTTTGAAACTAATTTATTTTACGGAAAATGTGATTTGAATATGGATGACTGAGACAAACAATAAAAAAGTATTTTAACTTTGGATGACACGCAAGACGACCCAACCTTCCTCTTTTGCCACTAAGTAACAGTCTCCTTCGGTAAAGCAATTTCTTGATCTTTATTCCACATAGTTTTGAGTATCTATAGTTCAAATTCGAATGGCTTTTTTTTTTATATATATATACATAGATTTTGGGTATTTCAGTTTAGATGTATACGATCCATTTGGGTATTTGGATTTAATTCGATTTCACTTGAATTCGGGTTAATTTGGTTAATTTGTTTAAAATCCGGTTTTTACCCAAATATGGTTGAATGTTATTTGGATCAGTTACTTTTACTTAAAAGTAATCATAAAAACAATTTAAACTTATATTTAAACTATTCAAATTTATTCAAAGTTATATAAAATATCCAAAATACTTCAACCATCCGAAAGATAATTAATATATTATGGGTCATAGTTATAATTTTAAAATTTTTAAGCTTTTATACATATTTATTAATATGACTAATATGTTTTGGATATATACTTATAACATACATGATACATAAATCATGTTGTAACTTTTTAGTTTTTTTTTTTTTTTTTTTTGTAACTGGTGTTGTAACTTTTAGTTGATCGACAACTAATATCTATATCAAATCAAATCTCACTATGGTTCGTAAACTCAAGATCTATTTAAACCGTTTGATTACTTAATTAATTAATTTTTGTTAAAGACATTTGATCAATTATATTCTGGCAGCCAGCTAGAGTTTGGACTCTTGGTTTTTTTTTCATACATTTTTTGGCTTGTAAGTGAATAATTCCGAACTAGATCAACAATTATGATATCATTTTTATCAAAAAAAATTAATGATTTTAAACTTAAAAGTATATACTTCCAAAAAAAAATTGAGTTGTGATGGGACAAAGAAAGAATGAGACGAATACCAAACTACGGTTTTGAAGAACAAAACACTATTCATTGTATTAACCTTTGAATATCGTCAAAGGGCCAGACCAGTAAGAACTCACTCTTTGAGATCTCATTTCTTTTTGGGATACGTCTTTGTCTTGTCCAAATCTTAACTCAACCATTACCTGGTTTTGGACCTACTATCATTTAATTGGTTTCTCTTTACTTTGTTTTTTTCTTTCAACATTTTGTTTCTATGTTATGCTTTACAAAAAAAAAAAAGCGACAAATACTGGGTTCCACTAAGAAAATAATTAAGATATGAATCTTAGACTTAACTCATAACAAGGAAACAAGACAACCATATTCTCCAAAAAAATTACTAATTGATATATTCATTTTGTTTTTTCGTTCTTGTACAAAAAAATTCCCTTTTGCTAGAAACAAACTCGTGGCGGGTTTGGCGTTTGAACGGATGGTCTGCCACTCGGTTTTTCCAAAGCATAACAAACCAATTATGTTAACTTATACTATCACCTACGGCTACTACGGCCGCCACCATTATCACCACTGCTATCAATTTTGTCAAACAATGAAAACATTAACTACCAAAACAAAACATTTAGCAATGAATTAATCCACGTTTAGACTTTTGAAATTTAATGTTTGTGGCTGTAAAGGCTCTTTGAAGTTTTGGATCAAAAAAATTAATGATGTCCATGATGATAAAATACAAATTAGATATTAATTATTTTATTTATGCGCTTTTCATTTCGGCACACATTATGGGCTTCGTATTTTGGTCCACATTAGCAATCCACAAATATTATTTTTGAGATTTCCCAAAGTCAGGCATCGAAAAACAAAAAGATCAGCTGAAAAAGAAGATCACAGATAAAACTCATATCTAGAAATGATTAAAAATTTTCACCAGATCTTTATATTACTAGCCAGATGTTGATCATCTCATCAAATTTCAAATTAAGAAACAACACGTCTTGAATCACTATTTACATTTTGCATGAATATTTCTTCTTTTCTTCCTGAAAATGGGACTGCGAAAGAAACACTAAATTTGCATAAACGTGAAGCGAAAAACCTAATGCAAAAGATTTAGCCAAAAGTGTATTTTGTTGGCAAAAGAGCAAAAAGAAAAGAGAGACGAAGAGAAAAATAGCCTGATAAGCTTGCTAACTATTCTAAGTTCCTAACCAAAAGAAGGAAAACAAAAGCTCTTCAGTTCTGAATAATACCAACAGCTTTCTTTGATGTTGCAATCCACTTCTCAAGAATCATTATCATCTACTTGTGGTGCTGTTTTTTCTGGGACGCCACTCTCTGAATCTGCATTAGTTTCTTTTGTTGTTTTCGCCGTTTCTCCTCTTCCATCAAACAAATTCGCCAAGAACTCACCTCTCGATGAAGCAGACTGATCAGGATTCGTTTCAGTAGCAATGGCTAAAACACTCATTTTCTTGTTGCCAAGTTCTAACTGTAGCTCCTCTGGCACATCATCAACGGGAGAAACAGGTTTTCCGTCCATTCCACGAGTTTCAGCATCTTTATGAGATTCCTCCTCCTCAGTTCCTGATCGATTAGTCTCATTCTGAAAGAGTTCAAGGCTTAGCGAAGAGCTGGATCCTGTGGCCTGCTTGCGATCCATTTCAGGTGCTGGAAAGAAATCAACGAAAGTAGTAGAACCTTTAGCATATGAATATTTAGGTGACGTAACAGTGACTGTAGTCGCGGTCTTACTTGCTCCACAAGCTTCAGATCTCAGGAGAGTATGATCCTCTTTGGGTGCATCATCCCTACCAAACTGTGGCATCAGCGAGAGGGTATGTCCTTCAGGGTCAGTAGGTTTATCCTCTGCAGACGAGCCACCAATATCTTTCATCTCTGTATCCATAGGAAGACGATGCCTCTCATCAATAGCCTCAGAACCAACACCCTCACCGCTCATTGGATGAATATCACGCAGCGTAGCAGATTGGTTTTTGTCAGCGATCAACTTATCGGTCTGCGGCTCAGAACCGGTGTCATCAGTTTGACTCCCAGCGTCTTTCTTCCACTGAGGTGGAGCTTGCTGATGTAAAGAAGAAACCGGGATATCTTCTCTCCCATACATCTTAGCTTGGGGAAACAAATCAGTTCTCGGAGTAACTGGAGCGACTCTACCAGGTAAGAAAACAATGCCTCTCAATTGCTTCTCCGTTTCAGCGACCTTAACGTTGAGAAAATACCCTGCCTCGAAAGAACCTTCAACCACACCAGAAACAACTCGACCTATCAGATTCTCCTCAAAAGTAGTAGTAGTAACAACAGGTGGATTCACTTGTTGCTGAGTCTCGCCTTCATCTCTGCGAGGACGACCCCTTTTTCGCTTAATTGCAATAGATGAACTCGACCCTTGATTATCCATATCTTCCCAACGTTAAAAAAAAACTTCTTCTTGATCAAACAATCGTCCTCTGGCAAACAGAAACAAAGTCTCTTCTTTAGTTTCATCAGTGTTGCTCATTGTCTTACACAAACTTACACAAAAACCAAACTTCCTTCAATCATATTCATAACACCATCACATTAGCCTAACGAATCAAGATAAGAAACAAGAAAGAAAGATATCTACTTCTCATAAAGTCAACAACTTTATGAGATTGCAACTCTGTCATTTCTCAAAGACTACAACTTTCACTTAAAAAGGAGAGAAAGTTGTCATTTTTATTCAATCAAATTGTAACACAAACAGAACAACTTACGCTAAATTCCCAAGAATGACAAATAAGATACTCAATTAACCATAAAAACCGAAACTTTATCGGGAAAGGATAAAAGAAAACACACTCACGGCTTTGGTTCGCCGACGTGGAAGACGCTTATTTGCCGGAATCGGAGGGTTTTTGGGGAAGAGGGAATCACTGACTCTAACGATATACGTTGAGGGAAACGAGTAGAAATACGTATGGCGTTCGTATACAGTAATCGGTAGATTCTTGTTCCTTCCTTTTGGTTCCTCTTCTTTCTCGTCGCTTGACCTTCTTCCTCTGTTTCTTCTCTCTCTCGGCGTTTTTCGAGAATGTTGAAAAATAATTAATATTATTTTGAAATTTTACCTTAAATGGGCCACATGTGGTTTCCTTTTTTAAGCCCAATAAACTCTATCCAGTATCCACAAATGGTGGTTCTGAGTAGGCTTGGTGGACACAACTACATAAATAAGCGACTGAAATATTAGGAATTTACAGAATTGTGAAAAGGAGAAAAAAGGAAAAGTACCCAGTTTTTTTTTTATTTTTAAAGTTTATAATATACGAATTCTTTGACGTAATCTTGTGTTTTTTCTCATACACATTTGCGTAAATTTGAATGCGAAAATCCAGCTAATAATAATTTAGATATTCAAAAATATATATAGTTATTATTTTTTTTTTTGTCATCAATATATAGTTATTATAATAAAAAGAAAAGATATACATATTTATAGACAAGCAAACAATTATGCTGTCTCAGCCTCTAGTTCTTACATTTTTTTTCATTAATGTATTGGTGTCACATCCTTATCTATGTTTCGTTGAAGAATTGGTGTAGATGATGCTCGGATTACAAAAAACGTCGGAGAAAGTGAGGGAAATTATGTAATTTTGTCTGGGAGAATATATGCCAAAACTAATTAATATCTTATCCACATCTCCTTTCAAACGATTCCCTTGGTCTACATTTTTTTGATAATAAACTTATATATATGTATACAGTTGCACATTTCTTCTGAGTTCATAAATCACGTAAATTTGTGAGAACGGATATACAGATATATGGGTATAATGTATTCATTATTTGTCAAGAAAAAAAAAAGTATAATGTATGCATAATCGAATATTAATTATGACAAGTTAACGGATTGATTCTCTCCCGACAAAAGGCCTGAATTAAGATAATGGTTTTTGTTGGCTTATTAATTGAATCTAATCAATATTTTCGGGCCAAAATTAAGTTAGTAAAACGTGACTTGACCAGTAAGCAAACAAAACCCTTGCATCATTTTAAGTAAAGATTACCCATTTCATGTTTGACAAAAAAAAATTTTTTTTGGTTAGTAATTAATTAACTTTTCAAGTACAATGACGTGATGAATGATGAACTAGCTAGTTCTAATGTTTTCTTGTCGGAATTTATCGGCATAATTATAACAACACATACATTTGGTTCCTTCTCAAATTGATTTCTTTTTTTTTTTGTTTATTAATGTTGTTGTTCTGTCCAAGATATGTTTAAATTAAGTGACTATAGTATTGTAGTCTAGAATTCAACGTCGGCCAAATTTTAGCAGATGTATATACTTGGCGACTATATTATTTATTGATTGGCTACGATATCTAGACCAATTTTTATTTTATAAGATCCGAAGAAAATCTTCTGACAGTTTATTTATTTACTAGTATACTGTATGAAAAGTTATTTACTTAATGATTCGGACGACGTATGGCTAGTGTTGTAGATGCTACTTTCTGTCTGATTTAATTTTACAAGAACAAAATGTTCGTCTGAGAAAATATTAATTGGTACATTCTGGGACTTGATTAGCTGTGATGTTCCTTCTCATATAGTATCGTTCAAGGAGGACCAGTAATGTCTGCTTCGAATCTAGTTCAATTCTCTATTATTGCATCATCTCAAGTTTTTTTTTTTGTTTGTCTACAACTCACACATGCTAACCCAAATGTGGTGGCGTGGGGGTTGATAATCTAGGGTCTTAAGGCGTAAATTTGTAGAGATTTTGGACATGATTTCTCTGTCGAACAGCCGAACTGCGTGTGCACGATTTCATGTCATGGACTTTGGTTCGGCTCCTTTAACATGATAGACCGGTAAACTCACACTCAGACAACAAATATTGAATTCAGGTTAACACGCGCGGAAACGATACTAGTACAAATTCTTACATCATGTTTCTGAGGTTAGAAAGATTTCCGAAGTGTTACATAAAAAAGAGAGTTTAGCTTCTTGTTTGGAACCACTTGACGAGGCGTTCCTCGTATTTGGTCTCTCTCATGGCTCATTTCATTAATAATAATATATGTTTTAAGTACTTTATTACTTTTGGGTTACAGTTTATGTTTTATAATAGAATTCGTAAAATAGAAATTATCTAATTTGCAAGAAGATGAATCTTTTAAGTATTTTTATCATTTAACATTGAGATAGGGAAATATTATATATCATCATTTTAATGCATGCAAATTTAAATGAAAACATCATATAATAAAGTAACAAAATGAATATTTTTTTGGTTATGAATCATATATTGTTCCACTCCGACGAATTATGATATGAAATACTTTTTGTATAATTTTTTATCGTACAAAACAATACATAAAATTTAGTAGCGGTGTGTGGGATTCATGCATGTTGGCATATAAGACTGATAGGCAGCACAAGTGCAACAAAATATATGTTACATGCGATAATGTAGTGGTCTACATAGTCCAACTTTGATTGAGACAGGAATGTAAATCAATTAAGCATTGCACTAAGGAGATGGACGTTTTTTTCGGCCTTTAATCCAAGCTACAAAACTAAATTGGGGAAAAGAATAAAACGAGCCACTAATATTGATCCACCAATCAAGTCTTTAGCCTTTCCATCTTATGACCGGTCAAAGGTATGACCTAAATGATCTGGTATCTGTCGACCCGGGTCCAATTGATGCTAAATATACTAAACTCTTTCGATATGGAACTAATTAATCTTTAACATTAGTTAACTAGTTCGTTCAAAACAAAAACATCAGTTAACTAGTTTTCTACATTACTCGCGCTACACCAATCTCAACAGTTAATCCAATATCTCTTAATTAGGCCTTAGCATCGTTCAAAATCTTGCGACAATCTTTTTTTTTGCACGTCTCAAAACATGCATCGTTAATGATTTTTTTTTTTTTTGTATAACTCATTTAGTTATATTATTTCTAATTACACTATCTAGTCTATCGATAACTTGTGAAAATTTAACGATTAGTAGGAGTATTGTGTTATTCCCAATACTTAGTACAACCATAAGATTTCCAAGGTACTGAATGTCTGTATCTAATATCATAGTTATTTTCTGATTTGAGGTTCAGATAATACGTAAGAAAACACTATACTAATGCTGGACAAGATAGCTCGATTAAAGATAAAATAATCGCATCAATAAGACACGTAAGAAAATCTACATATATTTCAGATATGAACATATCGAGCGTTAAAAATTGACGACTGATACCGAAAACTTAAATACAATCAATCTAGCTAGTATATCTCTCTCAACAGATTATGACAAAAGAAAAGTGACCTTATATAGGTTTGAAGTGTTTTTGGTCCCCCAAGCAGAAGAAGATGAAATAAGAAAGATGAAAATTAAAGGAAGATAGGAGGAGATAGGAACAGTGTCACGAGGAATGCTTTGGATCTTCTCGTAACATATCTTGTCTATGTCTCCTTGTTTTGTCTCAATAGCACGTGAGATTATAGTTTCTTCTTCATCGTTTACCCAATTATATTTATCTCATTTTTAAAAAGGTTTTCTTTGTGACACTATTTAATCGGCTAATTCTCACGAAGCTCTTCGGTTTTGTTGCCTAACTTCTTCTCTCTATATACATTTTTGTCGGTTATAATTCGCTAATAGGGATAAGAAATCCTAGGTGATGTTCCGGACATCTTGATTTCGATTTTGTCTCTACTATGGAGTAGTTTACATTGACGAGAAATATTTTTTTCTTGTCCTTTGTTAATATATAGTTTCACAATGTCACATTTAATTATTTTCCCAACAAATCTTTATGGTTCTAGAAGTTATCACAGTAATTTATTAACAATCAAGCAAATCAATAGAAATATTTGTGGTTGTAAGATTTGGATCTAGATGCAATGTAACCAATGGAATTTCTCTGTGCATGTACCCAAAATCTTCTAGGACCTATAAATTTGCAGAATACGAAAGGAAGAAAAATGATGCCTATGCAAATCTTTTTGCCTGTCTTTTTGGGTGAATATGTCCTTTTTCACAATAATTTCAAGTATTAAAATATCTGTATTGTAATTAAATATTTTAGTTTGGAATCTACTTGTCTCTAATGTTATAGGGTCTATAAATTTTTAATCCGTATATATATGGATGGGCAAATCTTCTGCTACAAAGTTGCTGCAAAGATAAGGGCAGCAATTTTGTTTTTGTAAAAGTGAATTACTTTAAAATTTCTTTAGTCTTTTTTTTGGAGGGGGTAAAATCGGTCCTTAGTCTATATATTCAAACTTACGGCACTTTCTTACATCTCACTTGAACGAAAACCATAGGTTTGTCCCCTTCCGGATTATAGACTACATTTATGCAGCTTTAGTTAAAATGCGATACATATAGCATACTATATGGTCATAATTACATGTGAATCCAACGTGATTAACACAAGGAATTAACAAGTGTATATATAACCTTTCATATATATGTTTGGTGCACGAGACCATGAAGCAATGAAAATTAAACTAAAAGTCAATTTTAAGATGAACACAAGATATATTCGTTTAAACTAACAATTCAATGCATTGACTAGTAATGACCGAATTAATACAAAATTACTGAAAACTCAAAGTTAACAAAACAATTGTTATAAAAGTAATATGGTGTAAGTTTGTTACTGTGTATATTTATTTATGGAAAACATATTTTATATGTTATTTTTATAATTATATTTTTAATATTTTTATAAATTTAGTTGGATATTAATAAGAGTCTAGATATTAATAAGAGTCAAATTAGGATAATTCCATTATTGACTAGTAAAATTAGTTTTTACTTATTTATTAATTAGTTTTTTTTATAATTGAAATGGATTAGTTTATTTTTTAAATTATTATTGATATTTTTTTATGTTTTTTAATCGAAATAAATTAATCCAATTTTTTATTCTATTTATATTAATATTTAAATATTTTTCCTGTTTGATAAAAGAGTCTATCACCGTGAAAAATTAAAAATAGTAGATCTTTAATTCATATAATTGAATAATATAAATATCAACTAATCTCTAATTTAAATAAAAAAATTCATTATGTTAAATTATTAATTTATAATCATGTTGTATAACATGCCATAAATTATAATTTAAATAAGAGATGGTTAATAGTATTGGAAATTTGGTCAAATTTGTCTACAATGGATTAAATTTTTTTTTGACCCGCAAAACTTACACTTGCAGAATCTGTAAAACAAAGTGATACGTTCACATCCGCTCCACCTAAATTTATGGATTATCCGCCAATCCTGCAATATTTATAAATATTTTAAAAATAACTAAAAATAAAGAAATTAAATGTTTTTAGTTATAATTTTGATTTTAATAAAATAAAAAATAAATAATGGATAATTTTAAAAATTAAAATAAAATAAATAGAGAAATACTCTAAAATATTTATTTTTGAAAGTTTGTGACTAAAATGTTTAGGGAAGGAAGATATGACAATAATGTTTCATTAATGAGTCTAAATGACTATTGTATCCTTCCTTCCCAAAACAAAAACTTATAAAAAAAAAAAAATCTCTTCATCTTCTCTCGCCGAAAAAATTCAAATCTCGCCGTCGACGAAATTCAAATCTTTCTCCCGCCGTCAATGAAATCAAATCTCTCTCTCGCCGTCGATTTCCTTTCTAATCGATTTCCAATCTTCAATTCCCTCTTCATTCTCGGCGTCAATGATTTGATTGAATCATCGTGATTCATCATCAACCATCGTCAATCATCGGGATTCTCTTCAATTTTTTCATATTCGATTGTGTGTGAGTCGGAATCATTCATATCGTGATTCTCTTCAATCGTTCAATTCATGTTTGCAATTGGGAAAATCTATTGTGTTCGTGGGATTTGGAAAGCGAATGGAGAGTCCTGGGAATTTGTTACTGACAGAAAGAACGATGCTTCAATTTTCCCCATTGCGCACCTGAAAACTTGTCAAAAGTTGAAGAAACCAGTTTCAGTAAAACCTTCATGAATACTAACAAAAGTTTCCTAAACACTAATAGGTGAGACATAAAGTTTATATTTTTATGAGAAATCAAGTCATAAACCATTGTGATGTTGGTCTTATGATGAAGTTTTTGTATTATTTTTATGTTTTTCGAAAGTTATTCATGTATTTTAGGATGGCCTTCCTAAATCATTTATTCATTTACTTATTTTGCAGGTATGCTGCCGCTATGACTCTCAATGTTTACCCAGTAAGTAGAAGTGAGTTTGAGGTCAAAGATGAGACTATGAAGTATATTGTTGATTTGGATATGAAGCATTGCACATGCAAGGTTTTTGATATAGACAATATCCCCTACATTCATGCCATTGCTGCAGCCAAGCGAGCAAAGAGGGATGAAAACAGGCTTATGGATCCTTTTCACTTCACAGAAACATGGGCCAAAGCTTATGCTGAAAGCA
>OVBI01000595.1:0-63887 GCA_900406495.1 Sisymbrium altissimum | reverse complement strand
AGCATGTTGTCTAGCTTTAGGGTTGTAAGAGTTGTATTTAACGTTCATGCATGCCATCTTTGAGAGGCAGTGAAGAATTTTGATCAAACCCATGAGTTGTAGTCTCTTCTTCCCTCACCTTTGATTCCTTGAATGCGTTCTTGAAATCTGAGTTTCTATACACCTAGTGATTCTGAAACTCTTTTATTTGTTCCTTCCATCTAACCATCAACAAAACACTCCATAAATCCATTGATACTAAAGCAATCCTCCACCAATTCAAGTTTATTCCACGGAGGCCCAACACACACCTCTCCCATCAGTCACGCAATCATCAGTTCCCCTTTAGAAGGATTTAACACCAAGCCGCATCCATCACCTCAAGCACTAGTCCACGGGAAACCATCAGCGTGTCCTTTCCATTAGTCACTCCAACATCAGCCTCCTTCAGAGTGGTCAAGGGAGTTCATGTCACCCATGAGCTCAATATGGATCCCAGCTTGAAACCAATCAAATAGAAGCGTAGAAGTCTTGGACCACATCGGGCCCGACAGTCACCAACGAAGTGTAGAAGCTACACGGCATCGACTCGATACGAGAAGTCAAGTATCCAGATTGCTTGGCGAACCCGCTGGTAGTCAAGCAGAAAAACAGAAAGTGGAGAGTTTGCGTGGATTTCATGGATCACAATAAAGCTTGCCTGAATGATAGTTTCCCGCTCCCTCACATCGACGGACTCGTGGAGTTGACCGCTTGTCACGATCTCTTGATATTTATGCACGCCTTCTCAGGCTACAATCAGATCATGATGACTCCATCTGATAAGGAGAAAACTTCCTGCATCACCGACCGCGGTATCTACTGCTGTAGGGTCATGCCCTTGTGGTTGAAGAAAGCCAGCGCTACCTATCAGCGCTAAATTGTGGGAAAGAGATTTCCCACAATGTATTTTTGGAAAGTGAATTGATAATTAGGTCCCAAAATTTTTGAAAGAGAAACCCCACAGAAGATATTAAAGAATTTTCGCAAAAGTAAAGATTAACGAAAAGGAAAGATAAAGAATGCTTTTATTGCCAAATACGAAAGTATCAGGATTTCGAGTTATTCAGATCTCGAATTCTCAAGTTATCAAGTTATACCTTGAAGGCTTTACATCGATATGTATTACTAGACAACTCTAAGCCTAAACTATCTAAATTCCCAATATGGAATCTGTATTCGCCTTTTCCACCGACTTCAAGGAATCTTCGAGAATCTTCGGAAATATTCCATCCAGCTCAGCATTAATCTTTGGTAAAGTGATTTCTCCTGTTGGAATTTTTGGTTTGACATAAGTTAACGTCTTATCGTTTTCGATAGATAAAAACGTTAAGATATTCTCCAAAAACAACGCGAAGTTCGGTTTTACGAAAATATCGATAAGTTTTCGAAATGAGATCTGCAAGCGGCGAAAAGACCAACAAGCTTGGTAGAACTTCCTCTGGGAAAGGGATGTCGAGCTGGTCTCCAAGCTGGAGGGTTTGTCTCCTAGAATGCCAAGCTGGTCTCCAAGCTGGAGGGTTTGTCACCTAGAATGCCAAGCTGGTAAGGACTTTGTCCATCCTGACAGAACGAGATCATCGGGGAACGATCAGAAACTCCTCCCATTCAATCAGCTTGGCATATTTGGAGAACGAGATGGCCAAATGTTACAGCGAGCTCGGCATTTGTTGGAGAGAAAGAGAATGTCGAGCTGGTTGCCAAGCTAATGGTTGGACATGATGCCGAGCTGGCCGATGCTTTTGGTTGAGAATTTTCGTTATGAGGAGGAATGTCGAGCTGGCCGATGCGTTGCTGAGCTGACTTTCGTTTCGTGTACTTTTCGTAAAGTTATCAATAAAATAGTTTAAATCAAAGTATTTTGCGAATACCAATCTTTTCCGACTATATTCATATATGGAAATTTTTTCTGATATTTAAACATTTTATTCATTAGTTCCAGAAGTGTGGGTTTTGACCCCAACACCTGGTGAACAAAATGTTTTACAAGCATCTATGTCAAACCATGGAAATCTACATAGACGATATACGTTTTAAGTCATTACATCAACGAGATCATATCTCTCACTTAGAGCAGTGTTTCAGCATTCTAAACTCCTATTGGCATGAAGCTGAATCCTACTAAGTGCACCTTTGGGGTTCCCTATGGTGAGTTCCTCTATTACATCATGACAGAACAGAGGATAGAAACAAACCCAAGTCAATTCAATGCATTTCTCACATTACCGTTGCCGAGGAACATCAAGGATGTCCAAAGACTCACCAGAAGGATCGTGACCTTGAACCGTTTCATTTCAAGGTCGACTGATAAATGTATGCTATTTTATCAGATGTTGAAAGGCAACAAACTTTTCAATTCGGATGAGGAGTGCGAAAAGGCATTCGGTGAGCTTAAAGCCTATCTCTTGACGCCGCCGATACTATCCAAGCCCGAGGCGGAGGAGAAGCTGTACCTCTATGTGTCAGTTTCTACCCATGCGGCTAGTAGAATCATCGTACACGAAGACTCAGGTGAACAAAAGCTGCTCTACTACGTTAGCAAGGAGCTAACCGACCCGGAGACACGCTATCCGATGATGGAGAAGCTCGTACTCACAATACTGACCTCTGCTTGTAAGTTACGTCCCTACTTTCAATCTCATTCATTGAAATCCTCACTACTTAACCACTACAAAGCATACTGTACGGGCCTAACCAGTCACGACGGTTAGCTAAGTGGGCCACTGAACTCCGAAAGTATGATATAGAGTATAAAAATCGCACTAGCAAGAAAGCACAAGTTTTGGCCGACTTCCTCATAGAGCTACCTATCTCTACGGAAAGGAACGAGGGGAAGAACAAAGCACCTGCTCCAGAATCGGCATGTGTCTCGAGACTCCCACGTCAGAGATCCTGGAACAATCCTTTCGGTTACTCTTCTCGGCGTCGAACAATGATGCCAAGTACGAGGCCTTAATTGCCGGATTTCATCTCGCGCTCGCAATCGGCGCGGAAGAAGTTATCATAAAGGTCCAAGAATGGCAGCTTACCCAGATTCGGTCAAAGAATTATTCTCGTAATTCAAAGTTTTTAATCTCGTGTGCATTCCACGAGGGGAAAACACCTCGGTCGATTCTATTGCAGCTCTTGCCTCAACATCGGACCCGAACTTGAAGCACGTCAGACCGGTTAAATTCATCCCCAGTCCGAGCATCTCCACCAAACGGGGTCCAGGCTATCACACGTTCCCAAGCATCTAAAGAGGTCGAACAAAGCCAGCCTTCAGCGACACCCAGGCAAACAGGATACTCCGGGTACCAACGCTGCAACCGAAGAAGACAAGCCCGAGACGGCAAGCAATGATGAAGAGATGCAGCTGGTTCAACCACCAGAGCCCGAGCCAAGGGAGTTCTCATACTCCAAAAATATTCTCNGGGGGGGGGGGGGTTGATTGGAGGGACCCCATCAAGAATTACATTCAAAGTGGTTCGCTCCCTTCAGACAAATTGCTAGCCCGCAAACTTAAAATCACCAGCGCGAAATATTATTTGATCAGAGGATCCCTATATAGAAGAGGAATAAGCGACCATTATCTACTCTGTATATACGGACCCAAGACAGAGATCGTGATGAATGAGACACATCAAGGATTATGCGGGAGCCACTCGACAGGATGAACCATGGCTTTCAAAATCAAATAGAACGGATACTTTTGGCCAAGAATGATAACGGATTGCGTCCAGTATGCTAAAAATTGCAAGAAGTGCCAGGTCCACGCATCCACCAATCCTTGGAGATCATGTCCTCAATATCGTTGCCTTATCCTTTTATGCAGTGGTCAATGGACATAGTCGGACCGTTGCATCGATCAAAAAGGGGGGTGCAGTATCTCCTCGTCCTAACCGATTATTTCTTGAAGTGGATCGAGGCCTCGAGTCGAGGCCTCGAGGCATACACAAGAATCAAGGACTCTGTCGTCAGAACCTTCTTCTGGAGAAACATCATCTGCGGTTACGGGGTTCCCTTTGAGATCGTCACAAAAAAATCGCCCTCAGTTTATCTCTCATGATTTTCAGGACTATGGTTCATCGTGCAGGATCAAGCTGAGCTACTCCACATCGATACCCACAGGGAAACCAAAAGAAAGGAGGATGGTACGATGAGCTGCAGTCAGTACTATGGACCTATCGCACTTCACATCGTCGTGCCACTGGAGAGACCCCATTCTCTCTTGTGTAGGATTCCGAGCCATTGTCCTGTCCGAACTGAACGTCCCCGGGCTTCGATGGACCGAGGCACCAGCGCATGATAAAACTCAACTCCACCATGATGGAGGATGCGCTCGATACAATCGAAGAACAGAGATACAAGGCTCTGATCCAGCTTCAAAACAATCAACAAGCAACTGCTCGGTACTATAACTCCAAGTTGAAAAGCCGACCCCTGTCAGAAGGTGACTTGGTCCTAAGGCGTGTTTTCAACAATACGAAAGAATATGAGGCTGGGAAGCTCGGAATCAATTGGGAAGGTCCTTATCGAGTAACCGAAACGGTTCAAAGTGGGGTATACCGGCTTGAAGATCTGGAGGGAAATCCTGTCGGACAACATCAAAAGACTATATACCTAAGTCTTGTACTTCTCTTCCAATGAACTACGTTTTGGCTTGATCTGAGTCCTGGGTACGTAGGTACCTTGTTCTTACAAGTTCAGCCACTTAAATATAATAAAGTCCCATTTTCATTTTATTTCGATAGGATTAAATTCCATTTTCGTTTTACTTTGATAAAAATGAAATTCCATTTTCGTTTTATTAATGTTCATATCCTACTCGACCATAATGAAATGGAATCTCATTTCCGTTTTATTCATTAAATGCTCAAAAAAATGTGAGAACTGAATTCACGTCAACATATTTTAGTAAAGTTAATGTGAGGATCCGAGAATCTTGGAAAGAAAATAAAAATAAGAAAAGAATTAGAAAACGAAATTAGGGCAAAAGAGAAAAATGAAACAAGAAGTCGAAAAGAGAATTTTATTGCTTTATTACTAAGTATCGTAAGATTAGAATTGTGTGTTTCACAAAGATAATGACCGATATATATTTATACTAGACAAACTTAAGTCCTAACTAGTCAAATTCGTCATGTGGGAACTAGTCTTCTCTTATATCCACCTACTTTTTCCTAATCTTCGAGAACATTTGAGAATCTTCGATAAGTCAGTTTGGCCCATGGTAACCGTTTGGCTGGGCCCAACTTCATCCTTCGTCTTTCGGTTTTCTTCAATTGTTATAAGTTAACGTTTGACCGTTCTCGATAAATAAAAATGTTACAATGCGTTCCTATAACGTCAAGAAGTTTACGAAAACATCGATACGTTCTCAAAATGATCATGAAGACGAAGAACAGAGCATGCAAGATCACGTCGGGCTCGGCCATATTATTTGAGAGGAATTGTGCCGAGCCGGCCATGATGCTCGATGATGATTGGCACATACATCTCGGCCATTGGATGTAATGTAGGAGGAGTCGAACGCCGTCTGGCTCGGCCTCGAACAGAAGAGAGGAGTATCCGGCCGAGCCAGTTGGGACGTGGCCAAGGAGCACGTCGAGCATGGCCTGAGGACACGCGCAGAAGAGTGGAACACCGTCCGGCTTGGCCTCTGGAAGAAGAGAGGAGTATCCGGCCAAGCTGGTCGTGATGGCCTGATAAAATCTTCCAAGGAAGAACACTTGAATAAATGGTACTGGATACAAACCGATCTGGTGATGAACAAACCGCTGGATGGATCGAGGTGGACCGTCAGAAGTGATGGTGATCTTCTGGTATACCACGCCTTTGTCAGCCTTGGATATGACGCACCAAGTCACTAACAAGGGAAGTTGTTTGGATATGACACACCAGACAATAAGAATGCTCAACGAAGAACAAAAGAGAGAAAATGCTCAAAGAGAGTGTTCAATACTTAGATTAAAAATGATAAAAAGGTGTTTTGGTTTTTACAAGAGAAAAGCTTAAATAGCTTGGCAAACAAGGGTATTTACCCACACCAAAGAAGCTGAAAAGACAAATGATAAAAATGTCATAAAAAGGGAATGACATAAAAAATGGACAGACGGTTTAATAAAGCTCAGAGTTTTGGTCGGCGGGAATTCTTGCCCAGTGAAAATATTATGAAGTCGCGTGCAGAACGATGAGTAATCGGGACGCGGGTTTGCCGGCTCGAGATGCGGACATGAAGTATCGAATTGCAGGGGCTTCGTATCGAGACGCGGGTGCATCAGCTCAAGATGCGTCGGGACAGTCGGCAACTCTGTGATCGAGAAACATCATGACGTCTTGCTGGAGTGTATTGCCTCGCGATCGGGTCATTGGCCCTGCCGATAGGTCGAATGCATCATCTCCGGGTGAGCTTGATTGTCTAGTACGGTGTTGGGCTCGAGTGTCTCGTCCATCTTCAACTCCAGCTCGAGTCATGGGCAATGTGTCTCGAGACAAAGCTTCATTATCAGCATGGGTCCGGTCAGCAGAGTGATCAAAAGCTCGGTTAATGACGGATCCTTCATTCTTGGTTTGCATCGGGATGCGACTACAACCGGTACGGACATCGGTACAATCATAAATCAGCTCATCTGAACCATCTCCAAATCTAGACTGAGACGCGGGTGTTCTGTCTCGAGACTTCGACTCAGAAGGTGCCTTAGCTCGGTGAAAATGGTCTCCAATCTCCAACGGCTCGTGTGGATTTTCCACCAAGGGTTCTGGTCCCTCCCGTGCATCATAACCTCCGGTTCCAGCTTCGATTTCTGCATCCATGATTGTATCATGGCCGGCACGTGGCCAATGAGCACGTCCGGCTCGCCCTCAGGACATGCGGGCGGGAGGAGGAGACGCGCCCATCGTCCGAGCAACCGTCCGGCTCGACCACGTCATTTTTCCGAGTAACCATCTCGCTCGGCACGTGAGGAGCGTATGGTTTTGCCGAGCTGGTCAGTTGATCATCGAGAGGCAATCATCAAAAATTCCAAGCCAGTCAGTCCTGATCATGCTGGATGATCGGCTCGACCCTTCCTCTGTCCAATACAAAGATGTCTGCTCGAAATATCAGGTTTATGATACGAAAAGTTTGAAAAATAGTTTTCGTATATATTTTGCAAAGTTATTGAGAAAAATAGTTTAAGTTAAAATATTTTTCCGAATATCGTTCTTTTTCTGAAAACATCATCCATGATATATCTATCGGATGTTAGTACTAGGGTATACCTGTAGTTATAATTATATATCGCGTTTCTATGTCCGTGCACGGATGTCACTGAACTTTTCCTCCGTATAGAAGTTTGGGCTGTGTCTTGTTGGACATGGGTTTCGTCCATTGGGGCCAGATATGGTTGAGGATGAAATTGTTGAAACCGGTTTCTTTTCACTTTGAAAGTTGTTGAGATGTGTTGAATTGTGAATATCGGGAACATTATCGACGATATAGAAAAACTTTTAGTTTAATATGCTGTCAGTTTATCGAGGACTGACTCATAAGTTTTAACTTAGCTAATCATTTCTCGAAACCAAGAATTCAGAAATCCTTTTTTCACTAGGAGTTCGAACTTGTGTTAAACCTTAAAACTTCTCCGTAAACCCAGAATCTATTTAGAATATTTAGATCCGTTTAAGTTTTGAATTTTTTTCAAAATTTGAAACTTCTTCTGTGTTCGGAGCTCTTTGCACTTAGAAATCGGAACTCGTTGATTCCTTAGGATCGAAATGTCAAAGTTTTCGATTTTTTGGAATCTCTTTCTTGTAGTAGTGTGGATTACGATGAATGTGTATACACTCCCACTCCCCACCCCTTGCCGTTTTGTTTTGGGGGGAGGGGGGGACATATGTATCTTTCGGAAGATTGGTTGCCTATGTACCTCTTTTACGGATCAAGCCATCTCGTAGTTCAGTTTGTTTTCGTGTTTTCTTTTTTTATGGCATCTTCCGAGTCGTTGAGATTTGGACCCGAGCCGATGGCATCCGTTTGGGTTTTTGAGATATATGTTGAGACTAAGTCTCTATATCCTGAGCTTGAGGTTGCTCAAGTGCATCTTCCGATGCTCTGGATGCTCCAGCTTCATATTCTGCTTGAGATGTCTCCTTTTCGGAGACTTCCTTTGGAAGCTCTTTATTGGAAGTTTCATTTGTAATAGTTTTCCTTGCATCCTTGGACTTCCTTCGTTTATGTCTTACCTCGTCGTTGAACTTGAGTTTCCGGAGTTTATGTTCTGCTAGGAAGCAAACTGGGGACTACTTTTGATTGCCCCAAACGGTTTTTATTCCTGATTTTCTCGGAAATTTCAGACAGAGGTGGTAGGTTGAGGGGATACCTCGCATCAAGTTGATCCAAGGGATCCCCATGATGACTTGTAGATGGTTGGATGGTCAGCTACTACGACATTAACGACCTTGGTTACTCCTACTGCCTGAACAGGAAGTCGGATGTTACCCAAATTCATGGTGGTTTCCCCCGTAAACCCTGTCAAAGGTTTCAGTATGGGATCGATTTTGCAGAAATCGATATCCATTCTCGGTAGATAACATCGACTGAACTCCCTGATTCAATCACGACCCTAGCAACATTGATGTCGCTTACCACAAGTCGAATCACAAGTAGCTCGTTATGTGGGTGCTGGATTTCTGTTGTGTCTTCTTCCTCGAAAGTGATTTGGAAGTTCTCGCGAGGTATAGGTTGCAGCCATTTTTTGGTCGTCTCTACCAGTCTTTTGTACGCCTTGATGGAAGAGACGGTGTCAGGGCAGTACTAGGATCCACCCATGATCATGTAGATCTTCCTGCGATTATTTGCTGCAGCTGGCTCTTTATTCCTCCTTCCGTGTTTTGGAGCTTCTGGGTGAGGTCCAGGTTGTTCCTTAGCGGTTTTTTCCTCTTCAACTCCCTCGTGAGCTTCCATCACGAGATCTTTTGCAATGTCGCCGAGCTCCCTAGCTAAGAGTTTGGTGGTCAGTTTTGTTCCCAGCTGTTCGGCAATTCAAGGTTGAATGGACGTGGGTTTTATGGTGGTTGCAGAATGCTTTTTCCTCGTAGGTAGGGTTGTTACAAGTCCAAGTGTTCCATGGATTTCTACATCGTCCGGCTCCCCCATTGAGGTTTTGGTGGTCCGCCAAGGGATGGTCCTGCTCCCACTTGGTAGTTGTGAGCTCCACCTTTTGTTTCGAAGTTCACATACGAGCTCTCTTTTTTTCCTATAGAGACAGTGGGAGCTGGTTGCGTGCTTCGAGTCGTCGGCTTAACTCTGTGTTTCTGGACATTCTCCCTCACATTAGTCGAAGGCAGTAATGTGGGAACGAGATTCGCACAATGTATTTTCGGAAAGTAAATCAGTAATTGGGTCCCAAAAATTCTGGAAAGAGAAACGTCACGAAAGATAAAAAAGAATTTATTCAAAAGTAAAGATTAACGAAAAAAGAAAGATAGAGAATATTTTTATTGCCAAATCTGAAAGTATGGGATTTCGAGTTATTTTAATCTGCCTTGAAGGTTGTACATTGATATATATATTAATACTAGACAACCCTAAACCTAAACTAACCAAATTCCCGATGCGGGAGTTTATGTCTTTGCCTTTTCAACTGACTTCAAGGAATATTCGAAATCTTCGGAATCTTCGGGAATCTTCCATCCAGCTCGGCAATTATCATTGGTCCAGCGATTTCTTCGGTTTGACTTTCCGGTTGACTTAAGTTAACGCTTTGTCATTTTCGATGGACAAAAATGTCATGATACTCTCCAAAAACAACGCGAAGTTCGATTAAAATATTGGGAAGTTTACGAAAATATCGATAAGCCTCCGAAATGAGATCTGCAAGCGACGAAAGGACCGATCAGCTCGGTAGAACTTCCTCATGGCAAGGAATTCCAAGCTGGTCTTCAGGAAGGAGGGTTTCTCACCCATAATGCGAAACTGGTAGGCATTGTGTCCATCCAGACCGGACGAGATCATCAGAGAAAGATCGGAAACTCCTTTCATCGGTTTTTTGAGAAAACTGCTCGGAAAACAGAACGATCAGCTGGGCATATTAAGGGATGTCAGTCAGCTCAGCATTTCTGGCTGGACAGAATGTCGAGCTGGTCAGCTCCCCTCTTCTTTCCAAGCTGACAGCATTCTGCTCGAAGAATCGCGATTTTTCTCCGTTTTTCGGACAAACCGATTGGAAAACAAAACGATCAGCGGGGCATATCAAGGGATGTCAGCCAGCTCGGAATTTCTGGCTGGACAGAATGTCGAGCTTGTTAGCTCTCTTCTTTTGGCCGAGCTGACTACATCCTGCTCAAAGAATCGCGACTTTTATCGGTTTTTCGGACAAACCGATCAAAAAAACAGAACGATCAGCTGGGCATGTCAAGGGATGTCAGCCAGCTCGGCATTCTGTCCCAGCTTGGCATTTCTGGCTGGACAGAATGCCGAGCTGGTCAGCTCTCCTCTTTGTGCTGAGCTGACAGCATCCTGCTTGAGGAATCGCGATTTTTATTGGTTTATCCGAAAAACCTATCGAGAAGTAGTTTTCGTATACTTTTCGTAAAATAGTTTTAATCAAACTACTTTCCGAATACCGATCTTTTCCCCGAAGATATCGAATATGGAAGCTTTCTCCGATATTTAATTATCTTTGTTCTTGCTCAAGCGTCTTTGTAATGCTCCAATGGCTTGGTTGAATAGCTTGGCTCTGGATCGAGTCATAGGTCCTTTTGGCACTTCAAGCACGTCCTTAGCTCCTTGAGATTCCTCAGCTACAAGCTCTCCTTCATCCGGTTCAAGCACTGGATCAAGCTTCTCATCCATGATCATAGCATCCCCTCTTGGTTAAAAAAGATTTGTCCTCTAATCTGCTTCTTTTGCAACAAAGGGAACTTAATCAGAAAAATTAAAACTTGAACTTACATCATACTTACCTTGAAGATCGAGTTGATAGGCATTATCACTGATCCGCCTCGTAATGGTGAATGGTCCATCGATTCTAGGCAGCAGCTTGAACTGCCTTTCTTTTGGAAATCTTTCATTTCGTAAGTGAACCCAAACTTGATCTCCCTCCTCAAAGATCATGCTTTTTCGGTTCTTATTGGCTTGCTTAACATAGAGCTTGATCTTTTCTTCTATGTTCTTTCGTGCCCTTTCATGGATCTTTTGAACTAACTCAGCCTTCTTTTTACCATCAACACTAGTTCTTTCACTCAAAGGTACAGGCATTAAATCTAAAGGGGTTAGTGGATTAAAACCATAAACAACTTGGAAAGGTGAAAACTTATAAGCAGAATGCACAGCATGATTATAAGCAAATTCAATGTAAGGTCAACATTCTTCCCGAGTTTTCAAATTCTTTTTGATCAAAGCACGCAAGAATGTTCCTAAGGTTTTATTAACCACTTCAGTTTGTCCATCAGTTTGAGGATGACAAGTAGTAGAAAACAGTAACTTGGTTCCTAGTTGAGACCACAAGGTCTTCCAAATATTACTAAGAAACTTAGTGTCTCTATCTGAAACAATGGTCTTAGGTACTCCATGCTATCTAACAACTTCTTTGAAGAACAAATCTGCTACATGAGATACATTATCCATTTTATGACATGCAACAAAATGAGCCATTTTTGAAAATCTATCTACAATCACAAAGATAGAATCCTTTCCTGTCCTAGTCCTTCGCAATCCTAACACAAAATCCATTGAAATATCAGTCCATGGATGCATAGGGATAGGGAGAGGAGTATACAAACCGTTTGGCTGAACTTTTGACTTAGCTTTCTTACATGTTTCGCATCTTCCACAGATTCTTTCAACGTCTCTCTTCATATGAGGCCAATGGAAGTGGTTTTTCAATACTTCAAGTGTTTTGGCGATGGCAAAATGTCCCATAAGACCTCTTCCATGTGCTTCCTTTAAAAACATATCTCGAAGAAAACAGTTAGGTACACACAAACGGTTCTCATAAAAGAGATAACCGTATTGTTTAGATAATGCCCTGAAGCAAACTTAGCACATGCTTTATAAAATTCTTGAAAATCAGGTTCAGTATCATATAACTCTTTAATCTGATCAAAACCTAGAAGTTTGGCATCAAGAGTTGAAAGTAAAACATACCTTCGAGATAATGCATCGGCAACTACATTATCTTTACCTTTCTTGTATTTGATAACATAAGGAAACGTTTCTATGAACTCCACCCACCTTGCGTGTCTCTTGTTGAGCTTGAGTTGGCTCTTCATGTGCTTTAGAGACTCGCGATCAGTATGTATGACGAACTCCTTAGGCCAGAGATAGTGTTGCCATGTTTGTAAAGCTCAGACAAGGGCATATAGTTCTTTGTCATAGGTTGGGTAGTTCAGAGTATCTCCTCCAAGCTTCTCACTAAAGTAAGCAATTGGTCTCTTGTCTTGCATTAGCACAGCTCCAATTCCTATACCTGAGGCATCACACTCAATTTCAAATGTTATAAGAAAATCAGGTAAGATCAAAACAGGGGCATTGGTTAATTTTTCTTTAAGAGAATGAAACTCTTCTTCTTGAGCATGCTCCCATTTGAACCCAATATCTTTCTTAATGATCTCCATGAGTGGGGCAGCAATAGTGCTAAAGTCTTTGACAAAACGTCTATTGAACCTGGCAAGTCCATGATAGCTCCTCACTTCTCCTACTGTCTTTGGACTTGGCCATTCTCTAATAGCTTTAACTTTCTCTTCGTCCACCTTAACACCATCTGCACTTACAATGAAACCCAAAAACGAAAGATTATTTATGCAAAAAAGTGCACTTCTTTAAGTTGGCAAATAGCTTTTCCTTTCGAAGAACACTTAGAACAGATTCAAGGTGATTAACATGTTCAGACAGGCTTTTGTTATAGACTAAGATGTTATAAAAGTAAACTACAACAAAATGTCCAATGAAAGCTCTAAGAACATGATTCATTAGTAGCATGAATGTACTAGGTGCATTGGTTAAACCAAACGGCATAACTAACCATTCATAAAGCATATGCTTAATCTTAAATGCAGTTTTCCATTCATCCCCTTCTTTCATTCTAATTTGATGATATCCACTTTTCAAGTCAATCTTAGTAAATAAACTAGAACCATGCAATTCATCAAGCATATCATCTAATCTACGGATGGAGTGTCGATACTTCAACGTGATATTATTTATAGCTCTGCAATCAACACACATTCGCCAACTTCTTTACTTCTTTGGCAAAAGTAGGACTGGTACCACACAAAGACTCATGATTTCTCTGATGTGTCCTTTTTCGTGAGCTCATCAACTTGTCGTTGCAACTCTTTGGTCTCCACCGGATTAATTCTATAAGCTGGACGTTTTGGAAGTGTTGCTCCTGCCATGAAATCAATCTGATGTTCAATACCACGGATTGGTGGAAGTCCAATGGTGTTATCCTCTGGAAACACATCATGATAATCCTGCAAAAGTTTGTTCATCTCACTCGGCAATGCCGGTGCAATTTTAGTGAAGCTCTGAAGGGCTTCCTTAAAGATAAACAACATAATCAATCGTTTCGAAGATAAAGCTTTCTTAACATCACTAGCTTTGATAAAGAAGTTAGGTTGTTTGAGTAACATGTCCTCCTTTCGTTTGAGGTAAAGCTGATCTTCATACACTTCTTATGGAGTCATAGGAATGAGAGTTGTTTTCCTTCCTTTGAACACAAAGGAATGTCGGTCTGTGAATTCATCATTCATCACCTTCCTATCGTACTGCCAAGGTCTCCCTACTAATATGTGGCCAGCTTCCATAGATAGCACATCACACAAGATCTCATCTTCATACTTTCCAATAGACAAAGGTACAAGCACTTGAGTTTTGATGTTCAACTCCCCAGCGTCATTGAGCCACTGAATCTGATATGGCTTCGGATGCTTCTTCTCTTCTAGCTCGAGTTTCTGAACCATTGACTGACTGGCTACATTGGTACAGCTGCCTCCATCGATGATCAAGCTGCACACCTTGTTCTTGACATGACATCTCGTGTGGAACAAGTTCCTCCTTTGCTCTTGCTCTTCAGTTTTGTTTTGAATACTCAAAGTTCTCCTAGCAACAAGCAGTTCACCAGCAGCTGGTTTCTCTTCAGATTCTTCTAGGAACTGATGATCATCTAAGGGAACTTCTTCTTCAGACTTAACATCTCCATTTTTTCTGATGATCACAACTCTTTTATTGGTGCATTCACTTACGTAGTGTCCTATGCCTTCACACTTGAAGCACTTAAGATCTCGTGTTCTGGTTTTGGTAGCCCCCGCCGTCCCTTTGTTCTTATCTTGACTTCCAAGAAATGACTTAACTTCTGGCTTGGACGTCTTTGGTTGTTTGCCATCTATTTGATTACTTGGTCTACTGGTGTTGGCTCCATAACTTGGCCGAGAAGAGCTTCTTCTCTTCAGTTGCTTCTCTACCAAGATAGCTTTATGCAACATCTCCTCTAACTCCTCATATTGTTGCACATCTACTCTGTCTTGAGTCTCTGAATTCAATCCTCCCAAGAAGCGTGACATGGTGGCTTCTTTTTCTTCTGAAATATTGGCTCTCAACATTTGGACCTCTAACTCGTGGTAATAGTCTTCAACAGAGCGGTTTCCTTGAATGAGTTTCCTGAGTCTGAATGTAGCTCTTGGTGATAGTGACTAGGGACGAACCTTCTTCTCATGAGGTTCTTCATCTTAGCCCATGATTCGACTGGAAAATCTAAGTTTCGTCTTCGTGTGGTGACGATCTGATCCCACCAACTTAGAGCGTAATCATAGAATTCAGTAGCAGCCACTTTAACTCGGTTGTATCAACATAGTGCTGGCAATTGAAGACCAATTCAATCTTTTTCTCCCATTCTAGATAAGCATCAGGGTCGTTGGTGCCATGGAAGGATGGGATTTTGATCTTAAGTCCTCCAAGGTTTTCTTGCATTAGCTTTCTGCCTTCTCTATCACGTCTCCTTCATTGACTGTTACGAGAAGAACTGCTTTGATGTCCATAATACTCATCTGCTACTCTGTCTCTAGGTTCTCTCTCTTGCATCCTTCTTGCATGTTCATCTTCTGATCCATGTGGACCTTTATGAGACGCGGCGTTCTGATTTTGCATTTCTCAACGAAGCGACTCCATCTTTTCATTCATCATTTTCTCCATGTGAGCCGTGATTGCTTCAATCAGAAATTTATTGTTGGAGCTGTTGCTAGTTTCCTCTCGATCAGACACCATCCTGAAATTTAGAGAATAAATACACCAGTAAGTAGTTCTAACAACTCTTGAACTTCCGATCTATCACTTCATGAATGAAATACATTGCAAGCATACTTAGTTCTATTCGTATCAGAATTTTTAGAGTTAAGTTTTAACAGATCTTAGCAAAAGGATGATACAAAATGATGATGAGAATGAACAATGGTGATATGAAATAAAAAAGATATGGTGATAGAATACTCAACTTCAGAGTGTTGCTCTGATACCACTTAATGAGATCTTCCCTAGATCGACACTCTGTAAGGTTGAACAATGATAGAAGTTTGACTAATGAAGCCGTGATAATGGATTCAACAAGGTGATCGATGGTTTTGAACCAAGAACTTGCGGAATAGTTCTTGAAACCGAGGCACAGTTCCGGATTGGATATGGCACACCAAAGGGAAACTAAAGGTTTGTTGGATATGACACACCAACAGATGAATCTATATTTTGAAAGAGATTTCTGATTAAAAGATAGATTGATTTTCCAAATGAAGTTACAAGAGAATATAAAGGAAAAGAAAGAAAGGAATGTGGTAAACCGAACTAGTCTTGGAACAGGCTCTGAGACTAAACCACATTAAATACTCAAAGACTAAATTCAAATTCGAAAATACACGGTTTGACTAATTCTTTAAAATTTGCGGAGGCGGAAAAGGGTAAAAAGAAGTATTCAGTAATTGGGTCTCCGGTATAGCCGAAGAAGAAGACGCACCGGCTGAACCAGAAGACGAAGAGTCGGCATGAATAAACTCAACATAATGTAGGCGACATGTATAAGGAGATAGCTAAGGAGCGCTCGAAGGTGGAGAATATAAAGGCAGACTTCAGATTCTTTGAAGGTTTAATTGACCGCGTCATTGACGAGCTTCGTGAGTGTCTTGCTCCATCATCCGGCTCTTCAGCTTCTGCATCTCGCTCGTGTGGGGATATTTTGGTTGATAGCGCGGCTTAAGGAGGTTGGCATGGAGGAGTTTGCGGGGACCAACAAAGGCGTAGAGGGCATCGCGGAGATGGCCGTCGAGAAGGTCGCGAAAGATGATCTCTTTTAGATCCATATCTCCTTATCTTTTATTGTTTTGTGTTTGCTGCTGGGTCCTTTTAGGCCTACTTTATGACTTTGGCCAGGCTTAGCCCTGATGGTTGTATTTCATTGAACCTTTTATGTTTTTATGCGTTCAGAATTTGATTCGTGATTTTTGTGTTATGCATGTTTAAGATGTTATGATTGTCTGTACTAGGTACGAGCATGCTAGGATTTCGAAAGTTCATTTCGGGAGAGTCGAATAGTTCGAAGTTTCTTACTCACTCATAAGTCTATAACGCCCCGACCGCCCCTACCAGTGAGTCACCCATCCCTCTATCGGGCTCGTGGGCCCCACCCTTGTCTGACAGTCGGTGCGTTAACCGGGAGGTTCGAAAGTCATGATATACTATTCCTGCAATCACCACATGACTGTTCCCCGTGTTTTGGCCTCACTCACATGGTACCGCGAATGACTTCATGGTAGGTCACCCATCCTTTGACTACTGCAGCTCAAGCACGCTTAACCCTGGAGCTCTCTCTGGATGGGAACCGAAAAGGTAAGTGCAGTTTGGTGACATAGGTAGCCAAATCAATTCTTTTAACCTCTCCCACATATGTTTCCATATATACCAGAAATCGGGATGTTACAATTCACCCCCACTCAGAGTGCAACGTCCTCGTTGCACACCACAACCAGTCCAGTCCCAGAACGCCTCTCAGGTCAGCACTGGGATGGCTAACCAGCTCTGATACCACTTATAACGCTCCGACCGCCCCTACCAGTGAGTCACCCATCCCTCTATCGGGCTCGTGGGCCCCACCCCTGTCCGACGGTCGGTGCGTTAACCGGGAGGTTCGAAAGTCATGATATACTATCCCTGCAATCACCACATGACCATTCCTCGTGTTTTGGCCTCACTCACACGGTACCGCGAATGACTTCCCGGTGGGTCACCCATCCTTTGACTACTGCAGCTCAAACACGCTTAACCCTGGAGTTCTCTCTGGATGGGCAACCGAAAAGGTAAGTGCACTTTGGTGACATAGGTAGCCAAATCAATTCTTTTAACCTCTCCCACATATGTTTCCATATATACCAGAAATCGGGATGTTACAAATTCTTTAAAGTTTTGAGAAGCTTAGAAGCAAGATGGGCACTGAGATGTGTTTTAGCGATGTTTGATGTTTCCTTAGCGGAGACTTGTCATGCTTTTTGGACGAATGCATGTTTGCTGTGTTTGTTGAGAATGTTTATGTACTAGTGTGCTTAGGAGTGTTATAGCTGAGTTTTTGATAGATTAGTGTTTCAGGATGCATTTCTTTGCTAAGGTATGCATTGTATGGTTTTAGGGGTTGCACAATTCTGACTTACGTCCCTGTACTACGACCTTTGAAACACTTTATAATCTCGTCTACTGGTATTGTAGACTGAGTTTCTGAGATGTTAAGGACAAGTGTGTCTGGACGGCACTTCGGGTAATTAAAGAGCTCACTTTAATGGTTACGACATGCAAGCTTTCTTGTTGACATACCCCTCTCAAATATAAACTAGAGAACATCGTCTGGGATATACCTTTCTGGATGTTTGGCCTATGATATACCAAGAATTTATTTATATACCGTGCATGGATGTGATCGAACATCTGTCTGTTCTGAGCATTGGCTAAATCCTTAAAAGGACAAAGGAAAGTTTTGTCTGTTGCGGACAGCAACGAACATGGTTGAGAAAAGATCGAAATTTTTTTAGATGTACGTAAATCGTTTCTGAGATGAGTTAGGACGATGTGTTTCAGAATATTTCGGAATTTCTTCAGAAAAATTGACGTTTTGATTCGTATGAAGACAGAGTTTCACAGAAAGTTTCAGAAAAGCTCGAGTCTAAATGCGTTATTTCGAGTGTAGGAATGGTTATGTATACACTCCCACTCCCCTGAAATTTTTTTTTTTTGAAAAACAGCTGGACTTATCATAAGACAAGTTGCCTATCTACCTCAATGCTAGGGGATGAAGTCAATTCATAGTTCGTTTTAAGAGAAGCACTAGTGATGGTACTTCTTGAGGTGGATTACGTTCCAGCTTCGTATGACTGGTGAATCGTCGTCGTAGGCGAGTTCGTATGCTCCTAGCACGATGACTTTACTGATTTTGTATGGTCCTTCCCAGTTGGCACTAGCTTTCCAGCATTCTTTTCTTGAGTATTTTTGAAGAATTTTTGCAGTACGAGATCTCTTTCTTTGAATCTTGGATTCCAAACTTTCGAGTTGTAGTATTTGGCAGCTGCTTGTTGATAACTCTGCATTCGGATCATTGCTTGGTCTCATATTTCGTTGATGAGATCGAGTTCATCCAAGAGCGGCCTGATTGATTTTCTTTTCCCTTTCGGGGAGAAATCTTCGTCGTACTCCGAGAANGGGGGGGGGGGGGGGGGGGGAGGAGGGTTACGCACTCTATTCCATATACTAGTGCGAAGGGAGTCTCCACAGTTACTTTATTGGGCGTGGTCTGGTGTGAAAAAAGCATGCCCTCGAGCTTGTTCGACCTGCGCATCTTTTGTGGTAGCATAGGAGTCAGATTTGATCTATTTGTAAAAGTAATCCATTAAGATGAGCAGATATTGCCTTTGCTTAGATTTGTGCATTAGACCGACGATATCCATTGACCAACGCATGAATGAGTATGGTGATGATATCGACGAGAGCACTTCGGCTGGTTGTCGTATTATTGGAGTGTGGCGGTTGCATTTCTCGCACTTCCTTGAAGTTTCTCATAATCTTTGATCATTGTCGGTTAGAAGTATCCATGCCTTTTGATCTTGATGGTGAGTGCCCTTCCTCTCGAGTGGTTTCCACATGACCCGCTGTGAACTTCATGCATGATCCTTCGAGCTTGGTTTCCCTCTATGCAAGTCATTAGGGGGCCAAAATGTATCCACTTTAGGAGGTTTTTGTCTAGGAGGACAAAGCGTCCTACTTGTGCTTTTAGCTTTCGTGCTACCCACTTGTCGGTTAGGAGTTCTCCATCTGCAATGTAGAGTCGTATTTTTCCCGTCCATTCTTGGTCGAAGCCATACTCTCCCTCTTCGATTCATAAAACAATATTTCATTTAATTTTCATGCATATAAATTACATAAAATTTAAAAATATAAACAAATAAAAGTGAATAATAATCAATTATTATAATTTCATTATTTTGTAAATATACATTCATGATCTTTCAAAAGATTATTTATTTGGTTTGTTTATGAAACTCCAAACCGATGTATAATTGGATTTTTTAATTTTAATTTTTTTCCAGAAAAACATATATCAATTTACAGATTTTTTTCAAAAATAAATTTACAAATCTAATACAAAATACTGCAACTTTTTCCTAAATAGAACAAAAAAACTAATTGTATTTTAACTTGAAATAATATATGTCACATAATAAATCCAAAAAGAATAACAATACTGATCTAAATTCTTATACCAAAAATCACATGTTTAATACTGATTTATACTTAGGTTTTTTAATTTTAATTTTTTCAAAACAACATAAAGTATATCAATAGGCAGATTTTTCCAAGAAAAAATTTACATATCTAAGAGGAAAAACCGATCCAACTTTATCCTATATAGAACCAAAACTAATTGTATTTTAATTTTAATGAATATATATCACATAATAAATCCAAAAATGAATAAATATATCAATCTTAATTCTTATACCAAAAATCATATGTTTAATGAGATATATAACATTCTAAAATTTTGATTTAGTTAAAAAGTAATATTAATCAATAATTTTGATTTAGTTATTTTGTAAATATTCATACCCATACATGAGTACCGGAAAATCATTTAGTCAAATTTTTATATGATAAGATAGTATACAGTATATCATATCTACCGTAAAATTTCGGAAAATGTCAAATTTTTTGGGCTTTTTGACCCGATTTTCCTTATAAAAAAATATATAGTAAACAAGAAATAGTGAAAAATGCAAAGTCTTTTCTCAGAAAAAAAAAATGTAAAGAAGAAAAAGAAAATGTAAAGGAGAGAGAATAGGCCGCGAAAGCAAAACCGGAGGAGAAGCTAACTACCACAGAAACATGGAGCCAATATCTGCTTCCACCAATCCTATCGCTTCAACCCATATCTCTTTTTAGACTTTTTTATATATCCTCTCTTAATAATTATTCTTTTCACTACAAATTTAAACGTTTTCCATTTTCCAGTTGTTGAAATTTAATATTTATCTTTATATTTTCATTTCTATAATTTTGTTGCATGGCGGTTTGATTTCTTACAAAATCTTAGGCCACCAAGCCACCAATAAACTCTTGGAGTAAATTGAAACTGAAAAAAAACAAAAAACCATTCGTTTCGTCTGTGCCACACACACTCTCCTCCTCTCTCAGACTTTCTGGCCTCAAGAGAATTTCTTTCAGGTAAGCCAAATTGGGTTTGCTCTATAATCTTAAAAAGATAACCAGTTACATTGATTTCATTACTGAAATCTTTGTCTTTGGGATATCTATGCCAAATTTTGAAACGTTATGTTATCTTGAATGATTCATCTTCTTTATTGGGGTTTTTTTTTGTTCCAGCGCAAATGAATTTTTTTGGAATTGAGTTTTATTTGGATTGTGATGATGAATTGGAACCATTTATTTTTGCTGGATAAGGTGAAATTAATCATTTTCAATAACCACAACTTGTTATTGTGTCTGGATGTTGATTCTGCAGAACAAGCACTTGTCCTATTTATTTAGTTGTCCTAAGTTTGTTAAAGTTCGTTCCTTTGTGTAAAACTGATAAAACAACCTTGAATTTCTAATATTTACTATTCAAATTGTTCATAATCTCACTCAATTCTGTAAAAAGAAAAAAGAAAAAGGAAATCATGAAATTTGTTTTTGTAATGATATCTAGTGTTGATTTTTGTTAGCAGAAAGTAAAATCAGATCGTTTATTTTGAAGAGTAAAGAGTGTTCCTTGTTGATGAATCAAGCGAAAGAGTGTTATAAATAATATATATGGGATGATGGCCACAGCAGCTGTTATCGGACTCAACGCAGGGAAAAGACTGTTGAGTTCATCGTTTTACTACTCAGACGTCACTGAAAAGTTTCTGTCTGTAAATGATCATTGTTCGTCACAGTACCATATTGCTGCAACAAGAAGTGGAATAACTGCGAAAAAGACATCATCATCATCGAACTACAGTCCGCCGAGCTTTCCCTCATCTAGTCGTCACACACAATCTGCAAAGGCTCTGAAAGAGAGTGTGGATGTTGTTGTTTCTTCTGTGCAGCCATGGCTACCTCCTGGATCTGATCAAGAATTGGAAGAAGAAAGCTGCGATGATGATCTTGGCCACTCTGTTGAGGCACTCTTGTTGCTGCAGAAGTCTATGTTGGAAAAACAATGGAGTCTTTCGTTTGAGAAGACGAGTGAATCCTCGAGCAAAAAGAGGACAACACGGAAGAAGATTCCCGTCACTTGTTCGGGGATTTCAGCTCGTCAAAGGAGAATCGGTGCTAAGAAGAAAACTAATATGACTCATGTTAAAGCGGTTTCAGATGTTAGTAGTGGAAAGCAGGTTAGAACAGTGATCAATTCAGAGTTGTTCCAAAACGATCGTGTGAAGGGTTATGTCAAGGGTTTAATAAGTGATGATGTGCTTAGTCACGCTGAAGTCGTGCGCTTGTCCAAGAAAATCAAATCTGGCCTTCGTCTTGATGAGCATAAGTCAAGGTAATAACTTTATACATACTACAGATAGAAAGAGCTGAAAGTATTCAATAGTATAAAGACTAAACAATTGTCTGGTGAAAACATTAGATTGAAGGATAGATTAGGCTGTGAGCCTTCTGATGAACAGCTAGCGATATCCTTGAAGATATCTCGAGCCGAGCTGCAGGCATGGTTGATGGAATGTCATCTAGCGAGAGAGAAGTTAGCTATGAGCAATGTGCGTTTGGTTATGTCTATTGCTCAGCGTTACGATAATATGGGAGCTGAAATGTCTGACCTTGTTCAGGTATTTTTCAAATCTTGTGAACTTTTGTTTAGGCTTTTATTTATGAATTTTTGTTTTATAAGAAATAATTGTTTTGTTTCCTAACTATGAAGGGTGGTCTTATCGGACTTTTGCGGGGAATAGAGAAGTTTGATTCTTCCAAGGGTTTCAGAATTTCAACTTACGTATATTGGTGGATTCGACAGGTGAGGACATCGCTACATCTCAGATCTTCGATGTTTTTGTTCTTGCCAATATGTTTAGAAAGCAAAAATATAACAATTGATGGTCTTTGTTTCAAATTTCTTAAAGGGTGTCTCAAGAGCATTAGTGGACAACTCAAGAACCCTGAGGTTGCCTACTCACCTGCATGAAAGGCTCGGTCTTATCCGAAATGCAAAGCTTAGACTTCAAGAGAAAGGAATCACACCGTCCATTGATGTAAGCATGCTATTAACGTTCTAACAAATCTGCTTTCTCTTATCTACATACCGCATGCTTATAATGATTGTTCTTTCCAGAGGATTGCAGAGTCTCTAAACATGTCTCAGAAGAAAGTTAGAAATGCAACAGAGGTATGAAAACTAATTTAAAAATCATGTTCCTTTCTTTTTCTATGTCCAATGTTTATTTGTGCTCATGCTCCTGCACTTGAAAAATGCAGGCCGTAAGTAAAATATTTTCCCTAGACAGAGATGCATTTCCTTCTTTGAACGGTCTCCCTGGAGAAACCCATCACAGTGTGAGTCTTTTTTGTTTGTTTTTCTGTTTCACTTTAACAAAACGACAGTTCTGGTTTCACCTTCCATGCTTCCATGAGTATATAACATTTGGCTGATTTGCTTTAAACATTTCCAGTACATTGCGGACAATCGTTTGGAGAACAATCCGTGGCACGGATATGATGAGTGGGCAGTCAAGGTAAAATAAAACAAGGGATAACTGAAGATACATTTATATGCTCCTGTTTATTACTTTTTTTAAGGAACGAACATCGAAGTTGAGCGTATTGATGATATAACTGCAGGATGAAGTGAGCAAGCTTATAAGTGCAACACTCGGAGAACGGGAAAGGGAGATCATTCGGTTATACTATGGTCTAGACAAAGAATGCCTCACATGGGAAGATATTAGCAAACGGTATGTGTACAACCTTAAGCCTCTTCTTGACCCATTGTTGCATCATCATGGACAAAGATCTTTAAAGTTTAAACTGCCTTGTTGACAAATTTGCAGGATAGGATTATCGAGAGAGAGGGTTAGACAGGTGGGGCTTGTGGCGCTGGAGAAACTAAAACACGCAGCGAGGAAGAGGAAAATGGAAGCAATGGTCCTCAATAATTGATTTTGTTTTTGTACATTTTTATTACATCAGAGCCATAGAGAGCGGTTGTGAATGTTGTATATATACAGGGAACAAAAGGGGATACTCTCTTTATTTATCTTCCTTGCTTCTTATGTAATCTGAGTTGAGAAACAAGACAGTGGTGTCTATTTTTAATCAGTTTCTTCCCCTATTCCCTATCTGGCGTTATTTACTTTCAAAATTTTTGTAGCTCAAACCGTTTCATTCAGATTTTGGCAAAGTGCACGTGAGTTTATGAAATTGCTTTCAAAGAAATTCAAAGATTTATGAATCTATCCTAATAAAACGTGCTGTTTGAGGCTGTAGAGGCCATCCATCTCAACTTTTTCTAAAACTCTATGTTATAGACACGTCGCACTCTTCACAAACTTTTCGATTGAAGACTACAACTTCCTTTCAATTGCTTATCCGTAGTTACAAGTGACAATGATCTAACGCCTCGACTCTTTGAGAATCTCGCCTCAAAACCGTACCTCTCAACCATTTCATCGCAAACAGAGATATTTGGTTATCTGATCTTTACTTATACTTCCGAAAGGATTAACGCTCACCTCTTTCTGATGAAGGTAAGGAAGTCAGGAGAAACGCAAATGGAATACAGTATTAATACATTATAAGTTCTTAACACAGTTTTCACTCCCTAATTCTGCAACGCTTTGTATTTCAGTTTCTTCAGATGCAGGAAAGTGTTAGAGGACGACAATCATATCTAAACGATTGATACGGTATATATGTCACTCCTATTCAAGATATAGAATGTTAACTGATCTAAAAGGATTCCCAATCTGAGATTTTATATGGACCGCAAGAAGTTTATGGGACATTTTCACTTCTGTATGTTATCGTAATCTAAATTCATTGTGGACCTTGTGGTAATATTTTAGTGTAGTTCTCAGCAACTTGAAAAATTATACATTAGACGTCCATATATTTTCATTTTGTTTTCCAGTTATACTATTTCTCAGCTTCCATGTAGAGCAGAACTGCAGGTTCAGCTGGTCAGTCGTCGGCTCAGGTAGCTTCTTTATTTCTCATATTTTAGTCCATCACGGATTTATTTGATAATTTTCTCAGTGGAAAATCTTTCTCAGTGGATTTGAAGATAGATCGAATGATGGCAATTTTCAAAGAAGATCGTTTCCAAATCTGATCAGAACACAAGGTCGGCTCTTTGCTTATACTCTTACTTACATTTCCTCTATTTTTACTTGCCTTAGATTTCTTGTTCTACANTTTTTTTTTTTTTTTTTTTTTTTTTGCTGGCTAATTTGTATGATCATCGTTTCCGATTTTGGTTTATAATTATACTTACTCTCTAGTGGCATGTAATTGCCTAATCTTTTACCCTCTTCGCTATAAGTGCAGTTGTAACTTCGCACTGCTTGCTATATGTGCAGTTGTTAGGTCTATTTTTTCTGGATCATAGTATACTTTACTCTATCTATTTGGTAGTTTACCATGACACAAAACTTCTTTTAGCTGATGCAGTCGGACAATGTAATGGTGGTATAAGGTAGGAAATTGAAACAATTAACAAATGGGTTTAGTTCTACATTGAAAAGGTAAAAAGGGATTCGCTACTCTTTGTTTCTCTCATGAGTCTTGAGAATATGAACACATGGGTTATGGACAGTTTATTGCCTGTTTAAATAAGGTTGGTTATTACATTATTACAATATAATGTCTCTTCAACTCTTTGCAATCTCCATAATGGAGGCGAGAATATTTCGTGTTTTGACAACAACAAAAATATTATGGAGAGGGAAACTGATGGATCATGCAGTGTAATATTTGACTGGATTGACTTGCATGAGGTCTTTGCGGATGAACTTTAGCTTTGTTCCAAATCCTACTTTTCGAATCCTCAACTACTTTGCTTCATGCAATCTTCTTTTCTCCCTAACATCCAATTAGTCTTCTTCATCACTTTTCAAACCGTAGTAACAATTTAAAGTAAAATTGATGAGAACTTAGATTTCCATGGTTCTTGAGGCTGATATTTAATCAGAAAACACATCTCTATGAAGAGTCATGATGCAAGGGTACAACTTCTCCTCCACTTTAATTCATGAACGATCTTTGTCAGTGTCAAGAGTGTCCACGCAGATGGGTTTAGGTTGGAGTTATATTATGAACGATTTCATTATTGTTATTTGTTAAAAGTGGCCACTCATATAGAGGTATAATTAAGGACAGAAGTATATGCAATTGGTATCTTTGTATCATTGTATTAAATTTGATTCTATATATCACCACTTTATTGATTTTGTTGGAGTTGTAAAATTTTAAAACTAAGAGCATTTCCAATCTTTTGTATTTGTTTCCCTCCGAATGCTATTGTAGAAGATAATCTTCTTCAATCCATCTCTATATATTTTTAGAAATTGCTATTTTATTCTATATATATAGACTAATGCTATTTTTCACATAAAATAGAATAAGATTTCTAATTTGCACATAATCCTTCTATATTTAATATTTTCATAATAACTAAAAAATAAAATAAATTCTTACTTTAAATAAAATCAATATTGTATATAATTTGCAATAAAATGATATAGATATGAATAATTTGTAACCGATATAAATAAAAGGTGGATAAAATTTAAATAAAATAGAATTTATATATAATGTTATTTTTTAAACCTCAATTTCGTTTGTTAGAATTTTCCAATCACAACTTTTTTTGGGTCATTCAAATACGAAATAGTTACGCGTGGTCTTTACTTCTTTAAAATGGAACCTATTTTTGATTGCATAAATGGCTATAGCAAACTGGCAATCCTGTTTCATTGCGTAAGCTTTGCCCTCAAACACTGAATCATCATCGACTATATCGAGGTCTGGTATGCCCTCAAAATCATATTTTGTGTCATCATACACTGGTGGCAAATGGAACTCATCATCATCGACCTCTTGTAGTTGCCTTGTACGTATCATTGTAGCAGTACCTGATCAAGGAGAAGCAGCATGACCGTGTACAGAGTTTGGTGCAGATATATAGTATGCCATGTCGTTAGAAGAGTGTCCAGATCCAGAAGGTGGTACATGTCCATCACCTATTGGCGAAGAATAATTTGTTTTTCTTGTCCACAGGGCTCTGACCATTTGTACAGGCTGAAAGGAGAGTAGGTTGGTCAGGTTTGGGGTCATCAAGTCTGCATACAACCTCGCCAGCATTGGACCCTCCAAACTCATTATCCACCAGTGGTACCTAGAAATCTCGATCATAACCTCTAAGCCTTAAATCTTCCGGATCAATCTCTCTTGCGGAGTCTGTTTCATCTTCAATGTCAACAAACCAACTTTCCTGTCTCTCAACCTCTGCTAGAAGCTCTGTATCATCAATGCCCAAATCGAATGCGAAATCTTTTCCTCCTGATTCGTCGAGAAGACTTTTCCTTTTCTGTGTTTTGGCACCTGAGTCATCATGGGACTTTGAACCTGTATTTGAAGTTGAAGCAAAGGCATCTGCTTCACCGAACACAGTTGTAGGTGATCCTTTTGAGAAAAGAGTTTTCATTTTCTGTGTTTTGGGGACTGAGTCATCGAGCACGAAAGCCTGGGTCTTGGAACCTATGGTTGGGCGAGAAACGAAACCCTATGAGAAAAGACTATTCCTTTTCTGTGTGTTTGTGAACTGAATCATCGAGCACGAGAGGCTGGGTTTGGGAACATGGAATTAAGCAACAAATGAAACCCTCTGCATCACCCCTAGCAGGTGTATCCGAACCCTCTAACCAAAATCTGCTCCTTCTCTGTGTTTGTTGGACGAAAGACTTGGACTTTGATGCTACTGTTGAACCCTAAGGAAAGTCTCCTCCTCTATGAGTAGCACTTGAACCGGAAGCTCCACCACACTGTAACCGATGTGATTTGCTTTTAGGACGTGGGGTTGTGAAACCAGAAACGTTGTCATCGACGCAGCTTACACCTTTTTCCCCCATAATTGACTCGAACTTAGCAAACAAAGGGGTAGAAGAGCTTTTCCAAGAAAGCATAACTGAAAAAGGCAAGATTTCTGTCGTTAGTCAGCAATACGGGAGGTGTGGAGAAGCCTGTGGGGAGTTCGTTCGTGTTGGGCGGCCAGTAGCTTAATGAGACGGAATACCCGAGTCCATCTTTGCAGAAAAACTCGTTGAGGACATTTTTCTGCAGTTGTTCAATCGAAATCCCATCTGACAAGGCCAGCATCCTGGACATGTGATTTTTGTCAATGATAAATTCTCATTCTCAATGAAGCGTAGAAATCCATTCTCCAGCTATGACAAAATAGTGATCCCCCATTTCTCTCTTTCGTGTCCAGATGTAGGTGGCCAGGAAAAAAAAACAAACAAAAGAGTGGTGTGTTTTTTCCAAGTCTGTGTGAAGTTCAGGTTGGCTGAAGAGGTAATTTGCATGGAAAATGTAAGATAAATGTGACCGCCGGATCATAACCCTTTTTCCTTTGAAAATTAATGGTTAGGATTGGAGAACGTGTCATTTACGTACTTTTGTACGATATGCTATGTTTTATTTTGTCTTTTTCTTGATCTTTTCTGGGACATTGAGGGGAAATAACAAAACAGTATTGACCGCTGAATGATGACGGTTTATTAAGGTTTAAAGGGTTGGGATTGTAAAAGGTGTTGTTTTCGGGATTGTAGGACATGATTTGTCATTTTCTGGGTTCTGGTGTTTCACCGATATGAACAAATTTTGGTTTTTAACTTTGTATCCAGAATATAGACCAGAAAGTATGGCCTAACGTTGTTATCCGGAAAAGAGTGACCATCGTTTTAAAACTAAAGTTGGAGTTTTGCAAGAGTGGGATCAAATGTGGTAGGCAAGATAGATTTAAAATGTACAAATAATCAACGTTTCAGATTTACTATGATACCTTTATGTTGGGTATAAAACGTTAGCCGACTTTCACAGTGATCGCGGTCACAAAACCCAAAGATTGCATCACGCTGAGAATAGAAACAAACGTCTTGCTCAAGAAGGGTCATCTAAGAGAATACCAATCAGACCGAGAAAAGCACCACGTAAACAAGAGCAGCAGAAAACACAAGTCTAAAATGGCGTCCCCATCACCTCCAAAGCATGATTGAGTCATCAACGTTATATCAGGCGGTTTTGAAGTCAGCAGTATAACTCATTCAACAGATAAGAAAAGCACAAGAACAGCCAGAAGGCTCCACGAGGCTATGAAAACTGTGAGTAACCAGCTGGCAAAGTGTTCCATTAGCTTTGGAAGCGAAGGTGGAATAGTGATCACCCCCCATCCACGATGCCTTGGTGATATCCCTATCAGTTGCTAACTGCTTAATGAGGAGAATACTAATTGACAATGGAAGTTCGACCAAGATCCTCTTCATGAAAACTTACAAATAGTTAGGCTTGGACGAATCTGAGATAACACAAAAATTTACACCACTTGTAGGTTTCAGTGTGAGGTGCAACACACCATCGGGGAGGTGATGCTGGAAGGCATAAACAGGCCAACCAAATTTCTCATACTAGATTGTGCATCTGCCTACAATGCGATCATGGGGCGTCCCTGGATTCACGATATGGGAGCAGTTCGATCGTCTCTCCATCAACCCATCAAGTTTCCTACTCCATGGGAAGTGAGAGAAATCAAAGGAGAGTAAGAGAACTCACGTTCGTGAAGAGCTTCTAGGAAATGAATTGGGCTGAGCCGACAAGAAGGACTATCGCAGGCCAAACCGACTTATCGAAGATTCTCAAAGGTTCCCGAAGATTAGGCGAATGTGGGTGGAGAAGACTAGTTCCCACATCGGGAATTCGACTAGCTATGACTTAAATCTGTCTAGTATAAATATATATCGAACTTTACCTTTGTAAATGAGATTCGAATTTTACGATACTTAGTAATAAAAGCAATAAAATCTCTTTGCGATTTTTTGTTTCTTTTTCAGTTTTTGTCTTAATTTGTTTTTACAATCTTTTCTTTATTTTCGCTTTAATTCCAAGATTCTCAATTCCTCACATAACATCCTCAAATACGTTGAGGTGGATTCATTCCCACAATTTGGCACTAGAAAGAGGGTATATGAGTAATCTCTACTCTAAAAAAGCAGAAAGTTACGATATCAAACCTCATGGCAACTTGCGAAACTTCAATCTCTCTCGAAGCCTTATAGAAGAAGAACGAATAGTAAGGAATGCTTAACGATTCTTTAGCACAGAAAATGGAGAACTTCCGTAAGGAAATTGAGTCCAGAGCCAATCCCTTTCGAGGAAGGCGTCTCGACTTCGTAACCCCGGTAGGTCAAGGATCCTTAAGGTGTGATCTGCGATGCAACACAGAGCAAACTTCATCGATGTGCAGGATCAACCCTACAAGTCTACCTCCAATCTGAAAATCCGGGAACTCGACTTCAACAAGTACTGTTACCAACAACGCACGCACTGAGGGAAACCCTTCTTTCGAAGATCAACCTAATGGTGATCAGCCTAAAGTTGAAGGAAACCCCTCGGATCATGAAGACGACCTGGCAGAAGAGGAACTCGCCCTCCAACTAGAACAAGAAGAAGAGGTTCAGAGAAAACAAGAGAACGATCTCCAAAAGGGGATCAGAAGAAGCGAAATCGAAGAGCCGCGAAAGCAAATCGTTCAAACTGCGACAAGATGAAGACAGTAAAATCCCAAGTCCACCGCTCCAGAAATCGATCATGTTCTCAAAGAAGCTCAGAAGACACCGTTCACGGACCGCATCACCCAATCCAACCCTACGACGGGAGTACCGATCAAAAAGCCCACCTAACATCCTTTAGGATTGCTATGGGTCGTGTGAGGTTTAAAAAGAGGAGGATGACGCAGGATTTTGCCTCTTGTTTGTCAAAATCCTAAAGGGTACCGCCCTCGATTGGTTTTCAAAGCTCAGAAGAAACTCTATAGACAGCTTCACAGAGCTTTCCGCGGCATGCCTCAAATAATACTCAATGTATATGAATGAGGAAACGTCCGATGCTGATCTGTGGAAGATATCTCATGGATAGAACTAATCCCTCAAACACTTTATAGAGGGATTCAAAGCAGTCAGTTCGAGAATTGGTGGAGTTAGCGACAGAGCTGCACTCAAGAAACTGAAAAAATCACTGTGGTATGAGTCATGTTTCTGAGAGGAGATGACACTCAATACCCCACCGACTATCCAGGATGCTCGCCATCGAGAATCAGGCTTCATCAAGCTGGAGGAAGACGTGAGAGTGAGAGCTCGGAATTAAGCTAACGAGTCGAAGCACGCCAACAGCTCATATTGCCTTCACAGGCACAAAAGAGAGCTCGTATGTGAACTTCGAAACGAAAGGTGGAGCTCATAACTACCAAATGGGAGCAGGACCATCCCCAAGAGAACCACTCAAACCTCAAACAGGTGCTGGACGAAATAGAAATCTATGGAACACTTGGACCCGAAATAGCCCAACCTATGACGAGAAGGCCTTCTGCGACCACCATAAAACCCACGGCCATTCAACCTTGAATTGCCGAACACTGTGAACTTAAGTAACCGCCAAACTCCTAGTTGGGGAGCTTGGTGACGTTGCAAAAGATCTGGTGATAGAAGCTCACAAGGAAGTAGAAGAGGAAGAAACTGCCGATGAACAACTCGGTCAGGCTCTAGAAGTGCCTCACCCAGAGACTCGAAAACGTGGAAAGAGGAATGAAGAGTCAGCCAGGGAAAATAACCGAAGGAAGATTTATATGATCATGGGTGGATCCCACTACTACCCATATATCATCTCCTCCATCAAGGCATACCAAAGGCGGGCAGAGACTAGTACAAAATGGCCGCAACCTGCGCCTCGCGAAAACTTCCAAAACAGTTTTGAGGAATAATACGCAGCTGAAATCCAGCCCCCACATAACAATTCACTTGTGATCCAACTCGTGGTAAGTGACATCAACGTCGCTAGAGTCCTGATCAACACAGGGAGATAAGTTGATGTCATCTTCCAAGAAAGTCTCTGAAGAATGGACATCGATATCTCTAAAATTGAGCCCATTCCGAAACCTTTACCAGGGTTTACAGGGGAAACCACCATGACTTTGGGTAACATCCGACTCCATGTCTATGCAGGAAGAGTGACCAAGGTCGTTAACTTCATGGTGGCTCACCATCTAGCCATCTACACCATCCTCATGGGAATCCCTTGGATAAATTTGATGCGAGTTATCCCTTCAACCTACCACCTTTGTCTGAAATTCCCAAGTAAGTCCGGAATAAAGACCGTTTGAGGAAATCAAAAGAAACCCCGAGTTTACTTCCAAGCGGAACATTAATTTTGGAAACTTAAAATCAACGACGAGGGAACACCGGACCAAATCCAAGGACGCAAAGCAAACCCCTACGGACGAAATTTCCGAAAAAGAGCCTCGAAAGGAAACCCCCGAAAAAGACATCTCAAGTAGGACAGGGAGTTGGAACATCCAAAGCACCGGAAGATGCACCTGAACAACCTCACCCTCAGGAGATGGAGACTTAATCTCCATCCAGACTCCAAAAAACCAAACTGATGCATCGACTCGGGTCCGAATCTCAAAAACTCGGTAGATGCCATCAAAAAAAGAAAAACGAACTGAATTACGAGACGGCTTGATCTTCGAAAGAGGTACGTAGGCAACCAATATTCGAAAAGGTAAAACAAAAAAAGGGGGAGTGGGAGTGTATACACACTCATCGTTATCCACACTATCACAAGAAAGCTTCGATAATCTAAAAAATTGAAAATTTTGGCATTTCGATCCTATGGATCCAATGAGTTTTGAATTCTGAGTGCAAAGAGTTCCGAACACATAAGAGGTTTCGAATTTCAAAGAAAATTCTGAACTTAAAAGGATCTAAAGATTCAAAATAGGTTCTAGATTTTCAGAGAAATTCCAAACTTTAACACAAGTTCCGAACTCCTAGTAAAAAAGGATTTCCAAATTCTTGATTTCGAGAAACGACCAACGAAGGTCAACACTCTCAGACCACAGAAAGGACATACACAATAATATGAAAGATCAAGGCTTAAATGCCAAAGAGACTTTAGTGGGAATCATTTCCTGAAGTTATACGAGAGACAAACTCGCCAACCTCTGGATCTCCCTTGTTTGATCCCAACAAGATCGAGACGCCTACTTCGCTTGCAGCCTTCTTCATCGAATCCTCTCCAAAGACCGAATTGTGGAGAAGCAACCAAGTAACTCTTCAAGCACGATATCATCCTCTCAAAGTTGGCTTTCATACTAGTAAGCCTGACTTACCCGTTGATAAGCTCTCATTTGTACTCGGCGATTCTCTCCTCATTCTTAGACTCTAAAAAGGCGTATAGCTCCAAATTCAAAGCCACATTTTCCAAGTGGATCAGCTCCTCTCTTGCATCATCGATCTTGCTAGCCAAGAATCTTGCATTATCCCCACAAAGGCGATACTTCCAAACCACGGATGAACGTTCCAACTCGGATACTTCCGAACTACGGATGAACGTTCCAACTCGGATACTTCTGAACTACGGATGATTCCAACTCGGAGGCCATGCACGTTTTTCGCTCGCACTCGCGCCTCTTTTCCAGCAGCTCTGCCTTTACGCAATCAAACTCCTCAGCATGGGCCACCTTCACTCTCTCAAACTCCTTTCTCAAAGACGACTGGCTTTTGCAGCATTCTCCTCAGCAATCCTCTGGGATTCTGCTACCTGCTGCTCCCATAACGCAGCCTCCCTTTCGTAGTCACTAGCCATGTTACCCATGTGAGTAAGGAACTACGAAAAGAAAAAAATGAGAATTAGTCGAAACACAATGACAATGAGAAAACAGGAGCACAAATCAATCTCACCTTAAATCCTTGACGAGCGACCCTTCCGAACATCTTTTTCTTTTGGAATTTCAGCGGAAGAGACAGCTTCAATACCCGGATGATGGAAGGCTCCCAGAAGCTCAGGTGGAGAGAATTCCTCGCCTCACTTGATCGAGTCAGGAATTCAGAACTCGAACTCCTTGAACTTGGCCCCCTTCCTTTGATAAGCGGGTCGGTCTGCTTGTTCTCTGCTAGATGCGGCGCCTTTCCCTTTTTCTTCGGCGGTCAGACGTTCCCCACCGTGAAACTCTGGAACAGAAGGGATCTCTCCCTCCTCAGTTTCATCTTGGGGGCAGGATCAGGACACCACCTATTTCGATAAATTCCCTTTCCTATTCCTACATTTGCTTGACCAGCGTCCTTGATTTTCCCATTCTCTTCAGAGGAACTTCAGATTAATCAAAAAACTTGGATTCGTTTCACAAAGATCGGGAAGCAACGACTCTCCTGAACGAGAAGTGAAAATTCCAATTTCCAGAAGCTGTAAGCGCAACCCAAACTGGTAAAGGTCGGCAGGAATCGATGAAACACCGGGAAGATCTGGAAAATGAAAACAAGAACGAGAATCAGCGTGCTCGTTAATCTGAAATACGAAGTCATCAATACCCCAGAACAACCAACAAAGAGTTATCTACAAACTTCCGACCATCTGGTTATCATCTCATGCACATACGAAGGGTCAACTGAGAATTCGTTGACCTTGACAAAAAAGAAGAAATCCCTCCAGAAATCATCCTTGCTTTCGTGTTCAACGAACAATGTTCTCCCAACCTTTGGCGAAATATAGTATGACAAAGGCACTACAGCCTTACAGACTTCAAGGAGTCCTAACAAGTGCCACAGCCCAATTTGGACGTTGCGCTCAAGGCTGAGGGTCAACAGTCCCAACATATTTCTCATTCTCCTTGGTGAAATTTGACCCATCGCGTGTTGATGCTTGGCAAGAAACCGAAGCATCAACGAAGGGATGGGGAAAGTCAGGAAGCAAGAGTCCAAATAAGTTTCGAACACTGTAAAACAGCCTGGCGGAGGATTAGCACAACGGTCCTCTGAGCTCGGAACTACGAGTTCAACCCCAACAGGAAGACAAAGTATCTCGATGCTCTTTGCACTGCATACACTTGAACCTGGTACCTCAGGAACCATGTTACGTTTTCCCCTCCGAAACATCTTCGGGGGTTCCATCATCATCCTGAATTCCTTCCTCTAACAAACATTCGGCCTCTTTCTTGACGCAAGATTTGAGCACGAATTGTTGTCCCGCGCTGAAACACATAGGTTCCATCGTGTTCTTCAAGTTTGATACAAATCCCAGCGGCATTATAGGTGGGAACCGAGTTCGTATAACGGAAACTACGTGAACTTCTTTCTCCTTTTGACTGGTCTTCCCCAAAGATCAAAGTACCGATATTACCCCGAGAAACATAATTTTCCCATGAGTTTAAATCAAAAGAACTTTGGTATAAAAGTAAAAGTGTTCTTGGCGTTCTTAATGTTCTAGGGAGTTCTCTAGAGAGAGAAAGAAAAGAGAAGGGAGAGAGTTACATTAGCAAAGGGTAGAAAACTTGTGAGACTGAAGAAGAGGGGAAGCCTCCCTTATATAGAAAAAATGATGGGTCCCGTGAACAGTACCGACTCGGGATTGGAATAGCATTCGAAAATACTATTCACCCCGACAAAAAATCGAAATAGAGAACACTTAGCAAGATTTTCATAAAACAAATTCATGCACATACAAGCATCCCAACTGATCTGGCATGCCCAAAATGCACGCATACTGTCGGCTCGGCCTCAAAAATTGGCCGAGCATCGACCAGCATGTCCGGCTTGGCCCTAAAATTCAGCCAAACGTCGTGCAACACGACCAGCTCGACCACAAGGTGGACACCATTCACTTTTCGAAAAAATCGCCGAAAACTTAACTTAAACAGTTTTCAAAAGAAAAATCTTCAAAACTTTTATTTTTCTAAAAATTTAATATGAACAGCTTTTCGGAAAAAAATTACGCGGAAACTTTCGAGAAATATAACATGAACAATTTCTCGGAAAAATTTAACTCGAACAGTTTTCTGAAAACTCGACTAAGCATCGACTATCACGGTCGGGTCGGCCTCAAAACTCGACCAAGCGTCGACAAGCATGTCCGGATCGGCCCCAAAACTCGGCCAAACGTTGTGTAACACGACCGGCTCGGCCTCAAGCTGGACACCATTCAGTTTTCAGAAAAAAATTTCCGATAAACAGAAACAGGTTTTCGGGAAAAAACTACTGTCAAAATTTTTGAAAAAAATAACTAACATGAATAGTTTTTCGAAAAGGAAATTTTTACAAAAAGTATATATATATATATATATCAAAAAACTTATCTCGTACGGAAATCGGGTACCAAAACATCTTAACTCCTTAATCTAGTATTATAAATCTTAGTTACCTCGTCAATATCGTACCTGAAATTGACGAGCTTAGGGGCTAAATATTAGGGTCAAAACCCACACTTACGGAATTAACGGTTAAAATATTTAAATATCAGAAAAGGTTTCTATATTTAGATATTTCCGAGAAAAGAAGGATATTTGGAAAATATTTTAAATGAAACTATTTTTATTGATAACTTTACGAAAATAATATGAAAACCATTTTTCGTATATATTTTCCGATAAACCGATAAAGTCACGATTCCTCAAAACTTTTGTTTCACAAACCGAACATTTCGATCAAACATTATAGCATCAGACTGAGGAAAGGATGAACCAATCAGCACGCTCCAAACTGACAGGCTCGGTCATACATCGCGACCACCTCTCGATGAAAACCCAACCAGCTTGGTCTGATTGGTCGCTTCCAAAGTGCCGAGCCTGACGGTTGCGATCAAGAATGATCCACCTCCTAACACCGATCCGGACAGAGCAAGAAGCGAGCAGCACGATCTGACGATCGGCTCGCCGTTCCATATATCGTCTCTCCATGTCGAGCCAATCGGCGTGCATCATCCCAAAGCGCCAATCGTCTTCGCCAAGCCGGACGTGCTATGTTCGGATGATCAAGCATCACGTTGAGCTCCAGATGCTGAGCCGGACGGTCGCATACAGTGAGCTCGTCGATGCTGGTCGGATCGGCCATGATTCACACTCCTTAATGCCAAGTTAGTCGAAGCATCCTGCCCCGCAAAGCACATCCTGACGCCGAGCCGGACACCTCCCACGGTAAAAAGATCAACTCCATGACATACGTGCTAGTCAATCGTCGAGCATCTCGATCGACTCAGCCCAACCGCCCTAAGCATTTTGGCCTAGCGGAACGTAAGTGTCGGTCAATCCTTCTCAGGATTTCTTGCCGAGCCGGGCAAGACTCATTGATGCATGCATCGAGCTTAACGGCCGAGCCGGACGTACGTGTTGCACAATCACCGAGCATCCCGGCCGGCTCGGCCCATCTTTCTTCCCAAAATGAGGCCGAGCCGGACGTGATCGTGCATGTTTTGTTCTTCGTCTTCAGGATCATTTAGAGACTTATCGATGTTTATGTAAACTTCTGGATGTTTTATGGAAACCTTGTAACGTTTTTATCTATAAAAACAATAAAATGTTAACTTAAAACAAACCGAAGAAAACCGTTAAACCGAAAGACGAAGGATGGAGTTGGGCTGTGCCGATAAGAAGGATTATTGCGGGCCAAACCGACTTATCAAAGGTTCTCGATGATTAGGCAAAAGTCGGTGGAAAACAAGAGAAGATTAGTTCCCACATCGGGAATACGACTAGTTAAGACTTAAGTTTGTCTAGTATAAATATATATGATCTCTATCTTTGTAAAAAGAAGAAGTCCAATCTTACGATACTTAGAAATAAAAGCAATAAATTCTCTTTTCAACTTTTATTTTATTTTCTCTCTTTTATCATAAATTCTTTTTTTTTACGATATTTTCCTTACTTTTCGCTTTGTTTCAAAAATTTTCGGATCCTCACATTAACTTTCCTAAAATACGTTGAGGTGAATTTCGATTTCCACATCTATATTTTGTTCAAGTTCAGTAACAAATATGAAAACAAAAAAAGAGAAGCTACATTACCTGATTACTTTTGCTACATGCCAAAATATAAAATAATGCCTCAGAAAAATATGATTATTGTTAGGCTTTCGAAAGTACTTTCGACCCAATATTGCTATGTTTTATTCCTTAATGAAAACTCCGTACTGATCCGCACTATAATATATTAATATTTCCATAATGATATCAACGAAGTACATTCAATCTAACAAACTACATTTGTTTTTTTCTTTTCTTATTTTCTCAACAAATATACGGATACATAACTTCATAAATTGGTAGATATCCAGTTTGGTGGTACTGAACCAACATAGAATACTTCTGAGTGTAGATCTCTAGCACTTCACGCCAATTTGTCCGCTTTTAAATTCTGTGCACGTGGAATAAGCTTGATGGAAAATGGTGTAAAAAACTCCTTACATATAAGAAATTCCTCTGTGTACATTGAAAAAGTAGGCCACTCTGCGGGATTGGACACTATTTGCACTAAATCCGAACAATCTGTAGCAAATGTTACTTCATTCATCTACTGACCCTTCATACATTCCATTGCCTAGAGCAACGTTTCGAATTCTGCGTGTAAAGATGACAGGCTCCACCTAATATTACGAGTTCTCATAATCATACCCACTACTCCCTCCTTATATTTTCCATAATATTACATTTGTTATTTTACTTTTTTTGTTTTTTTAAAATGAATCATTATTTTTCTGATTATATATGGTTATTTAAGCTAATCTTTTTAAACTTTTAAAATAGTACTATATCAAAAGTAACAACCATTGGTTATATTAAAATAGCTTTTGTATAACTATATTTTCGACCCAAAGAAAATCATAAAGTAACATTGTAACAACATAAAATCTTATTATATAAAGTTGAATCTTCAAAGTTAGTAATTAACATGAGTGTGATAAGTAGCAATTTGATTATCTAAGATCTTAACATGTGTCAGTATATAAAATTATAAAATTACTAATTTTAAAAAGAAAAATGATAAGAGAAAATTATAAAAAAAAATATAATTAGTAATCAAAAAAGTAATTTTCCTTTTTCTAAAAAAAGATAATTATAAACAAATTTTTTTTTAAAAAAAGTCAATTATAAACAAAAAAGGATTAAAGTAAACAAAAAAAAGAAAAATTATAAAAAAGTAATTTACCTTTTAAAAAAAGTTCAATTATAAACAAAAAAGGATTAGTAAACAAAAAGTAATTTACCTTTTTAAAAAAGTAAATTATAAACGAAAATTTATTAAAATAATGAAAAAGTAGTTTACCTTTTTAAAAAAATTCATAAACTCCAAAAAATTAGAAACAATCATCTATATATAGAAGTATGTATTCTCTCATAATTTTTCATAAACACAATACAAGCTTACAAAATATCAAGTATATTTTCTCATTCTCTTATTTTAAAAATCTATTTCTTTTATCTTAGATATTATGTTTGAATTAAATAACACATACTTGAACAAGAAGAAGAACATTCCACGTTAATATAAACATTAAATGGGGAGCAGAAGAAAGTGTACGAAGCTGTTATTGACTTGATTGACTGTAAGAAAGGAAAACTGTTTTTTCTCAATGGATCAGGAGGAACGGGAAAAACGTACGTGTATAAGACAATCATCTCTAGATTAAGATCACAAGTAAGAATTGTACTACCAGTGGCATCATCTGGAATACCAGTTATACTTTTACCCAATGGTAGAACTGCACATTCGCATTTCAAAATTCCAATAGAGCTTCATCAAGACAGCATGTGTAACATTAACCGTGGTACCATACTTTCAGATTTACTTGAAAAAACAGAACTCATCATTTGGGATGAAGCACCTATGTGCCATTGATTTGCGTTTGAGGCTCTTGATAGGACTCTTCGAGATGTACTCTCCCCGCAAGATCCAGATGCAGCAAGCAAACTCTTTGGCGGGAAAACAGTTCTTCTTGGTGGTTACTAATTACTCGCCTAGGCAGAAGGGTTATTGAAGCAGAAATACTAATCGAGAGTCACTACAACTGCAGGACTTTGGATTCTTAACGTAGGCACAAAAAATATAACGACAATAATATTCTATAAAATATTGTATATCCAGAAATTTTCAACAATATATGATATGCTGAGAGAGACAATATTATAAAAAACTAATATGTTATTTTCCAAAGAATAATATTTAAAATTAGAAAACACGAACCTATCACTTAGTTGAAGCCAATCGATTACTGAGACCATTTGAACCTAGACTCATGCTCGCGTCTGTTTTTGTTTTCATTTCTCTTTATTTGTCTTACAAGTGAGTTTTTCATCACCGCCTTATTATTTGCTCATACTTAGACTGGACACGATCGAATGTCAAAAGAATTGAAGAGTCAAGTTTGACATCAGGAATATGGAAGTAGACTTATCTTTTCAAACGATATGTGAAGAATGAATTTGGATAAAATATATTCGAATTTCACAAATAAATATTAGCATTTTTTGTCTTTTTTTTTTAAAAAAAAACAAAATTTTAAAAAGAAATTACAAATAATAACTTCAATTAAAAACCCGTGCAACGCACGTAGTAACAAATAAATATAAAAAAAATTACAAAACAAAAAAACCTGTTCTACAGATATTTACCTAGTAATTTTAAGATTTTAAGTACTAACTTTTGGCTTTGAAAGTGTAAAATCTTATATATAATTAGGGAATTACTTTTCCCTTAGAGCATCCACGTGTCTTCTCCAAATTCTCTTTACTCCACGTCTCCATTTTGGTGCTAAATATACAATCTCCATTCGAAGCCCACATTATTTCATTTCTTAAAACTGATCAAGGCCCATTCCACATTCAAAATTAATTTCTGACCCAAACCACAAAAAAAAAATTTCCTCATCTTCTCATACGTGAAAACCTAATACTGTTGCTTCGCCTCCTTCCAAAACCCATGAAGCTTCTAAACCGTCATGGATGCCACACTAATCTCTTCTTCAATACTGAAACTTCCTCTTCAATTCTGATATTAAGCCACCGCCATGAACTCTATCACCCTTACATTCTCGCGACCTATAAATACCCATCTCCCAAATACCACTCCACTCACAAGCCTCCTCCGCATAAATCTTTCTCAATATCTTTTTTTTCACATACTCTCTACTTCTTATTTCAATGGCCGCCGCCGATTTCGTTGCTGTCCCAAACAACTCCGCCTACATTACCTTTAATGATCTCCACCTCAGCCGCTCCTCACAAGAGGTTGTCTGTCGTCTCCTCCATTTCTGGGATTCGAAAAATCTCAGGAAAGTGGTGAATTCATTGGCATCACCTTGCTGTTTCTCAATGAGAACGTTAGTCGTCTCCGATTTTAAAAGTTCCACAAATCGATATCTCGATTTCTAATTTATAAAGTTAATTACACTTGTATGGCTGGATCTAAATATAGTTTAACGGTAGTGGTTTCAAGTTTGTATATTTTTGAGTGAGCGAGGACGCTTATATCTGAACTGCTACGAAAATCTAATGGTACGTCATCATCATATATCTGAAGTATTGAATTTACAGCATGCATTTGATCAAGTCGACAAACCACGATGCAGGTCAGCAGCCCAAGCGCTAATTGGGAAATGTCCGAATATTTGAGTCGGGTCGGGACTTCATCTACTTGAAAATTTATGTACATGTGCAAGTTGTTTATACCCAAAAAAAAATAAAAGACAAGTAAACGTCAACAATGTAGTTATTTGGCGGATAACCACTAATAGCCAACTCTAAATAGGAGATCTACAGTTGGTCGACTTAGAATCCTAATCGATCAATGATAATTAATTCTAAAGAAAGTTCTGTACCCATAATTAAAACCACTCTTAAATTAATAATGGGTGCTAAGACACTTGACTAAAAATTAGTGGAAGGTCGGTTTTCAAGCATTGCAATTTTGCGGTGTGCTTCTTTTAGAATTGTGTCTGCCTAAATAATCATGGAATCAATATTTGATTTACGTTATAGGCCAATCGTAAGTTCATGATTATACAATTTAGCTTCAACAATTATGACTTTTTTTTTAAACCCTGATTTCCCATGAGAGTCGTGAAATCTAGCTAATGTCTTCGATAAATGTAGTTTACAAATAAAGTGGTTTTTGACAAATAAAATATTGCCCTAAAAATTAGTTTATATCTCACTAAATTTTACCAGAGTTAATTTTGTTTGGTCAACAAACAAATACTAAAAATTTGACTTAGTTCTAATATTTGTATTGTATTAGTCCAGTTAACACACCCATATGTCATCTTTTTATATAAAAAAAAAATCAAATGTATAATTTGAATTTTCATCATTAAAATTTATCCAATTTTTAAATAAATAAAAAGGTCCAAATATCCAAAAATCTCAAATGAATTAGTATTCAAATAACTAATTAAAAAATCATATATAACTATTTATAATTATATATTACTAATAATAAAAATCCTTAAAAAAGAACCGAAGATAAGTATACGGTACACATAAAAATGGTAAGAATAGGTGAACAGTAAATTGGCATCACCACTCACTCTGACATATAAAAAAGACCCGATTTCTCATTGTCGCGATAGATATAGCTCAGAGTGTCAGTATTTGATCCAACATAATTGGAATGGGAATCCAAAATGCCCAGATCTTTCAATGGATCGGGTTTATATATCCAAAAGAAACCTTAATCCAAAAAAAAATCATCTGATAATATAATCAGCTATCAATATCAGTAAAAAGCCATATGATTCATTTACATATTAAGAGGAATCAAAAGATTCAAATTCAAAGATTACAAAAACTAAGAAAAAATATTAAAATTTTTTATATGGATAGCAAAAAAAACATTAGTGGAGATAGCGTATTTAAGAAAGTAAAATAAAGTTGAAACAATAAAATAAATCTATAAACTGCAGACTAACAAAAATTAAGGCATACACTTAAAATTTTCTACAAAAACTTAAACAATATAAAACTTAAAATAACATTAGAGATCGTAAATTAGAAATGGACAATACCAAAAAAAATATATACTAAATTTTTTTTCCCGTCAAATATTTCCATTAACTTCAAAAATTGAATACAAAGAGTTATACAAAACTATTGTAACACAAATTATTACATACGCAGAAGTATGTGCCATACACTGAGAAAATACAGCAAAAGAGATTTTGACGATGCTTTCCGAAGAGTAACCTTATTCGCTAACCGATCACATAACCGATTATTACCAACTTTACATTTGATTTTCTCTAATGTAATCTGTTTGCAGCATCTTTGGCTGAACTTCCGTTTTACAAACCACATCTTTGAAACATGATGTGTCCAACTTGTAGTTCTGAAAAAATAGACATAGTAGTACCAATTATTCTGTACTACAGTCTTTTGGAAACTATCAAGATACCTTATTGTAGTCCTTTTTATGATGGCGTCTGTTGCATTTGCGAATAGATCTTCTATGGAAACCGGTGATACGAAACAGAATCCGTATCTCTTTCTTGGTGTTATTCTTAAGATTTCATTCATGTTGTAAATGACGTCAATTTCGCTCACTTTTCCTTTTCTTAGTGAAATTTGAAAATGAATGTTGGAGAGACATCTTCGAAAAGATGAAGTAGGCCATGAAAAAAAAAATCTTCTTCGTCTTTCCACAGTCTTTTCATAAAATTTCATCTTCAAATCATGTTTGTCCAAAAGAACAGAAACATATGTGCTTCTTCCATAAAAGACAGTGAGATGAAGCGGAAAGGAGGTTTCACCTCTATCTCCATATTATTCCTAAGATCTGACCAGAGTTCCACCGCATGACTTTTATCTCCAAGATCACAAAGTACTCCTGGATCCCATATCCACACTTGAAGATTATCTCTTAATTTGGAGAGATGTAAATCAGAGACACGATGGATTATATGGTTTCAAAATCGGAATATTTCATTAATGAAACCACAGAGGCCGCTTCGAGAGATCTTCAGCGGAATGGAACCGACACAAACAATTATGGACTCTTGCCAGATTTTGGTCGGACAATGCCTCTCCTGGAGAGAGAGAGAAAGAGAACCAGAAATTGAAAAACAAACTTTAAATTCATGGTTCTAGATTTATTCAAAACAGAATTCCTAAAAATACAAACAAAAAAGAAGAAGAATATAGCTATACAAAAACTTGTGATCAAAACTATACGGTTGTTTATCTCCTGGTCATATTCCGAAAAATATACTAAAATAATCAATATAAAATAGAGAGGAAAAAATAAAAAATAAAATATTTTTAAAAATACATGAAATGAGTATAATCTACAGCGGGAGTAATTTTTTTAATAAAAATATTATATTGATAAAGACAAACACACACACATAATAGAACGCATGAAAAAAATAGAATGATTAAATATGTATGCAAATTGTACACATTTAAAAAAAATTCAAATACGTCTTCTGAAATTTAAAATAGATTTGAAAAGACAGAATAGTAATAATTAAATTGAAAATGAGAAAAATATAAAAAATTATATTTAATATAAAAATTTAAATGTATAGTGGCAATAAACAATAAACCATATATCTACTTATAAATAAAAACTAATTACGAAAAATAATTTAAAAGCTGCAAACAAAATTAACAAAATTACGAGTACATTCCTTCACGAGAACCAACAAATAAAAAATTTAATTAATAAGTTTAGATACAGAGAATAAACATTTTTTTTTTTTAAAGAAACACCTTCCTGCTATAATGGTCTTAAACTGTATCAACCAGAAAAAAAAAATACACAAAAGCAATATGAGTATACAACCCAAAAAAAATTTCTATAAATATGGAGAAAACTAAAAATACGGGGAAGATATTCACTTAAGAAAATCCATAATACCTCAAAGCAAACGAATACATAGAAAACCAAAAAAAGAAATAAAAAACTTATAAAAATTAAGAAATGATATTAAAAAGTCACAACCACATATTTTAACAAATACATAGGCTGCTTGCTGTAGACTTTAGGCTGTAAATTTTTAATTTATATTGGCTGTAAAATCTTCGTTTTTAAAAAATTTACTGTCACTTTAAAAAAGTTAAAGGTTTGGTTTTATAAGTTTTTAAAATAATTGACTTGACATGAACCAAAAATAATGAAAATGGGTGTGAAAGATTTTAGGAAGAATTTTAGGATTTTAAAAACTATTAAAATGATAAAGTATGTTTTGATAATTTTGTCTTGTAAAACTATAATTTTAAAAAAAAGTTTTTACAGATTTTTAAAAATATTTACTAAATACACCCACAATCTACAAAATTTTTAATTAAATAAAGATGACTCGGCGCGCGGAGTCAGCAACTTAACTAGTGTTTCTAATGACGAAAGAAAAAAGAACATTTATTACCAAATTTTAATGTAAGGTGGTTTGCGTTCAAAATCAAAAGGACCAGAATCCCAGTAAACGTTACGGCCTCAAATTGACCATATTAGGCCCATAAACCAAGCCCAATGGTAAGATAAAGTGAGTCAACACACAAAAACCCTAAAATCATTTTCAGCAGAAACAGAGAGGTTTTTCGAATTTCTCTCTTCCATTTCCATCTGATGAAACACTGAGAACAAACAATGTCCTTCCGAACCCGCTTCTCATCCTGGTCCCGTCTTCTACTCCGCCGGAACCCCAGATCCTCATTTTCCCATCAAACCCACATCGTAGATGCGAAAAGAATCTCCTCCTTCCCCTTTACTCAAGCCCCATGGATCTCATCACAGAGCCACCGTTTCTCATCCTCCACAACAATGTCACCAGCGGAAGCAGATAAAGTAGTGAGAGATCTTTTAGCTGAAGTTGAGAAAGAGAAGCAGCGTGAGAGAGAAGAGAGGCAAAGACTAGGACTTGATTGTAAAGACATTGATGACGAAGACGAAGAAGATTACTTAAAGATTGAGCCTTTTATCGAGAAGCTTAAAAAACAGAACTTGAAAGAGGATGGCGAGTTGAACCGTCATGAGGAGCCTTCTGATTCGGATAGTGAACTTGATGAAGTTGATTGGGATGAAGAAAGGAAGAAAGAAGACATCTTTAATAAAAAGTTCCAAAGGCATAAAGAGATTCTTCAAACCCTCACTAAGTCAGGTAAAAGCCATCATTTTTTATGTGTCTTTCTCTGTCTGTGTGTATGCAATTATATCTTTTGAGTCATAAGTTTTGTGTTATTTGGTTGGCAGAGACACTTGATGAGGCATACAAGTGGATGACCAAATTAGATAAATTTGAGGAGAAACATTTTAAACTTGGACCTGAGTATAGGGTTATTGGTGAGCTGATGAACCGATTGAAGGTAGCTGAAGGGAAAGATAAGTTTGTTCTTCAGCAGAAGATAAACAGAGCTATGAGGTTGGTTGAGTGGAAAGAGGCTTTTGACCCTAACAACCCAGCTAATTATGGAATCATTGAGCGTGACAATGTTCAAGGTGCTGGGGAAGAAAAAGAAGAGCGTCTTGTAGCTGATGGGTCTAAGGATGACAATGATGATAATGATGATGAAGTGGAGTTTGATGACATGAAAGAAAGGGATGATATTCTCTTGGAGAAGCTTAATGCAATCGACAAGAAACTTGAAAATAAGCTTTCTGAGCTTGATCATACGTTTGGGAAGAAGGGGAAGCGGTTGGAAGAAGAGATTAGAGATCTTGCTGAGGAGAGAAATGCTTTAACTGAGAAGAAAAGACAACCTTTATACCGGAAAGTAAGTGGAATGATTCTGCATTTATTCACATCTTTCAATTTCTCAATAGGATTAGTTTACATAAGTTCGTGATGATCTGTGTTACATAAGTTAATGTCTAGAAGTTTAGAATAAATATGATGTGAACAAATTCGTTTCATAACATTTCGGATATACAGGAAATAACCGCAGTATGTCAGATCATTTTTATGCTTGCTAGCCGATACCGCGATAGTGTTTGGTGGAGGACTCTTGGTTTATAAATGTTTGGGAAGACCAATGTAGTAGAATTGTACCCGCTCTTTTAAAGAAGCTCGTAGCCAAAAATTCGTGCTTGGTATTGGTGTGTTGCTTTGAAATGCATTTATGTTCTCGTACAATGCGGCATTTCTATATTAAAAGATGTTTTCTATTTTCCACGCTGCTACCTTAATTGTCTTGTAAGTTCAGCCACACATTACAGATTACAACAAAAGTTAGGTAGTATATTGGTTCCGTATGCTATGTTGTCACATATGTATGAGTATTTAGAAAGGGCAATGATCTAATAGCTACATGAGTTCTATTTTACTTATAAGTTCTTCATGGTATGTTGTCAACTCTTCTGTTTTTGAACCCATGTGGATATTGGCATAGACTTTTTCTCTCAATTTGTTACTGAAATTATCAGTCATGAAGAAAGAATATGGGCACACTTTTCTCATTATTCCTTGTGCTGATCAGATTTCTCATTTTTGCAGGGATATGATGTGCATGTGATAGATGTAAAAAAAGTTGCTAAGGTCACAAAGGTATAGTTGTCTCACTTCTCTTTTTTTTGTTTTTTTTTTAATTCCGTTGACATCTCTCTTTTGTATCTCTTAATTCAATTGCTCGGCTGTAAAAGAGAGACTTGTATTTTAGGGTGGCAGGGTTGAAAGGTACACTGCATTGATGGTATGCGGGAACTACGAAGGTGTCATTGGGTATGCAAAAGCAAAAGCTGAGACTGGCCAATCTGCAATGCAGAAGGTAATCTCGCATTACCATTTGTCATCTGGGATTAATGGAAGAGACTACAGGTCTTATGTAGTCTCGACACTTTGTACATATGTGACTTACGGAAGGATATCGTTGTAGCACAAAGGTAGTCAATTAAGTGACTCTTATACAATGGGAAGCTAATTTAATATGTTTTGTGCTGCTAAATGTTGAGGATATGAAATATTCTAAAAGCATGGGATTTAGGTCAACTGAAATTTAAATTTATGACTACCGTAGTTCCACTCAAAATTTGGCTTTTATCTGTACTTCTTGTGTGCATACAGCTTTTTAATTCGACTAGCTTGATGCTAATGCCAAGAATATGTTCCACTTTTAGGTTGGTTGACCAGAGTCTTTGGTATTGGTCTGTGCATGAATGTCTGTATCGATTTTGATTCTTGAATTAGTCAAAGAACATAAAACTAAAAAAAATTATATTCCATTCGTGTTCTGTTGTAATGCTTTTATTCATCTTTCTATATATCTTGGCTTCTGTTAGTTCTCATGGTCACATGTATTACAACTGAAAAAAGCAGGCGTACGAGAAATGCTTTCAGAATCTTCATTACATAGAGCGTCATGAGGAGCACACTATTGCACACGCAATACAGACTTCTTACAAGAAAACCAAGGTATATACTTGAGTTCCTTTATGACCGTATTATCTATTCGTGCCATTTGTCTGTATATAAGTACGTTGTTTATAAACTTGAATCTGCGACTAGTTATATCTATGGCCTGCACCAACAACAACGGGAATGAAAGCTGGGAGAGTTGTGAAAACAATGTTGCTCCTAGCGGGGTTCAAGAACATCAAATCAAAGGTGCATTTTTTGCGTCATCCCGATAAACACTGATTCTTATTTTCCTTTCAATTTTGGTTTAAGAAAGTATGCTTGTGATCAAAATTCTTCAGGTGATTGGTTCGAGGAACTCATACAACACAGTTAAGGCAGTTTTGAAGGCGTTGAATGCGGTAAGTGGTCTGAGCTAATGACAGGACAATCAATAAAAGGTTACTTTAGTTAAAACCTGAACCAACCTCATTTCGTATTTGTCAGGTCGAAACGCCAAAGGATGTTCAAGAGAAGTTTGGCCGGACAGTTGTCGAGAAATATCTACTGTGAGAGCTCCTGCGTTCACGGCTTTGGTGTTTATTGTCGAATTCTGGATGAAGTGTCATGTTTGATTTTAGATTAGCATTGCTTTTCTTACTCTACAATCGAAATCATCCTTTTACAGTGTTGGTGAAAAATAAAAGTAGTTAAAAAGATACACTTGTTCTTTCACCAATTCTTCATAGTTTTGGTTTGGGTTACTCAAATATTTCGAGAAGTTCTCGTAATTTTGTTGATTTTTGTAGAAACCTTACTCGTACTCCAGAGTTTAATCCTCTTGCATCAAATGCAATTCCGAAACTAGTTTTTTTTTCCCCCTCGAGTATAGATTTTAATAATAGATTGTTTCTATAGTTCGGTTAGTTATATCTTATATGTACAATTGTCATTTCAGATTTCACCCATATAAATTAGATGTTATTGTCAATAAATTAGATATGGTACACTTGGTTGAAAAAAAAAATTAGATGTTACTGAAGATAAATATAAATATGTTTCTAAAAATATATATGAAAATGTTACTAAAAATAAATATGAAAATGTTACTGAAGATAAATATGAAATTGCTTGAAGATACTCTACAAAGATACTACAAGACACAATAGCAGAAAGAAAAATTAAGGGAAACAAATAAATCTTTGTGTTGCACTAAAAATAAAGAATAGTCTTACGTTGATTATTTCGTAATCCGGTAACATTCTAAATTAAGGGAAACAAAGAAAGAAAAGAAACAGTCTCTTTATGTGTTGCACTAAAAAAAAAAGGTGTTTATGTTGTTTAATTCGTAATCCGGTAACATCCTGTACTGATAATACAACCTCGCCGGTATGGGTAATCGGGTCGATCCTTTTGACCATGTTGTTTAGCTGGTACGTTATGCTTCAATGCATCGTAACTTATATATCTCGACGCTTGGAGAATCCTACGGCTCTCATCAAAACCTGGTCTGATCTTCATGATCTCTTCTTCTCTACCATTGATGCAATTCCCACCCAACCGGTTACATTTGATCTGTCGAGATTGGACCAACGCTGGTAACAAAGCCGCCGAGATGATCACGACGATGATGAATAGTTTCATAGATTTCTTCAGAATGTCAAGAGGGTATAAAATGGAGAGTCAGTGATTTTGATTACTGATTAGGGGTTTGCAATTAAACACGATTTAATATACATTTATATAAATGTTGGTTTTTGTAGGTTCATCTTTCAGGGCAACCTATTACGTGGTTCTTCGAATATTTGACTAAGTAAGTAATTTGAGTAAAAATCTGGCCTTCTTACAGCAACATAATCTTGATTCAATGTATCCAAAAGAAGAATTGTTGAATTTAAGCAAGTCAATTCGCATAATGTAGCCGGTCAAATATTTAATGATGTATTCCATATTTGTAGATACATTGATCGCTCATCCAAAAGTAAGGGGAGTGTTTAAAAACAAAAATAACTGAGGGGGTTGCATTAGAACATGAACATGTAACTATTGGAGACATTTCTGATTTGATGCAACTGTAAGAAATCAGTGAGATTCATAGGCAACTTGAAATTTATGAGCTTAGTAGGGAATTTTTTCTTTTTAACCCTGAATCTTTTATATAATTTGTTTAAAACAAAGATAAGCTATACAAAAAAGAAGAAGAATGATTGATTAGATTGTATTTGTAAATTATTTATTGTCGAATTTGTTCATAGATATATTTATTATAACTATATATTCTATAATTGTATATAATAAATAAGAAAAATATATCTTTACATATAAAATAATATGTCTTCTATTTTCTTTCAACTACATCATCTTATCATTTTATGAATTTTAAAATTTTGATACTTTATCAATTATTTTAATTAAAGATAACCATATTATTTGAAATCTAATAATTACATATAATTATAATATATTTATTTTTAATCTAAATTATAAAAAATAAAAAATAACAAGATTCACTTAAGCAAATATACACATATGCTATAAATAAACAAAAAAAGAATATAGATATTTTATATAATCTAAAAAAAACAAAATATAGTATAAATTTTCCGATATCAATTTCATAACACTAAACTAAATTATGAGAAATAAATAATTATTAAATAGATAAATAATAACCTAGGCATCTTACATAATCTTTAAAAAATAAAAAATTAAGTAGCCAAATAATAATAAATCATTAACAAAATCATTTAATATTCCTCATAAAAAAATTACACCACAAAAGTTCAGGTACAAAAAAAAAAGTTAACAATATATGCAGTTTATATAATTTATAAAAAATAAAAAATAAACTAACAAAGAAATAGTATTAAATTCTCAATATAATTTTCATAAAACTAAAATAAATATTAGAAATAAATAGCCAATAAATAAACAAATAATAACCTATGCATCTTATATAATCTTTTAAAAAAATCAGTCAAGTGTAAAAAGAAAAATAGAAAATATTTCGTATTTGGGAGTCTACATGGCAATTCTTAGTGCGATTTTAAAACAGTTATTTTGTCAGTTATGTCTTGCCGTTTTTTTGTGGCAGTTATGCGTTATGTGACCGACGCAGTGGAATCTGCAACCTTCATCATCCATTTCCCGGCAGTTATCCCCATGTTGCAACAATAGTCTCGACGTGATGCATTATTTACAGCAGTTTCTGTTTCATACGCTATTTACGCTTCATTTTGGTGCACAGTTATCATCACTGCATCTTGCACTCAAATCATTACTTTACTATCCTTTCCGTTTCTACAAACTACTTGAAAAAATGGAATGGCCGATAACATCCGACGTGCTCTGCAAGATATTGATCTTGGTGCTGATGAAATTCCAATTGCTCTCCCACTCAATGTTATTAATCAAGCCTCGGCTGAAAACTGTTTCATTCGCATTGGTTGTCCTGTCATGCCTCGTCGTCAAAATCTGCACTCAATCATTGCAGCTCTTCCTCGTCTTTGGGGTCATGCCATGTTAGTCTATGCGCGGATTGTTGAAGGAAGAAGATTTCAATTTGTCTTCCCCTCTGAACAATCCATGGAAAACGTGCTTCACAGAGGTTCATGGGCTTTTTCTGAACGAATGTTGATACTCCAACGTTAGACACCTCTGTGGAATCCCCTCATGCTCAACCACATACCATTTTGGATTCAAATTCGGGGCATACCTTTTCATTTCATAAACCAGGAAGTCATTGCCCACATTGGAAAAGCGTTGGGGCAGTTAATGGATGTTGACTACAATGAAGAGGCTGCAGCATGCATTGAATATGTCTGTATACATCTCAACTGGAATGTGGACCTGCCTCTGCGATTTAAGAGGCACTTTCAATTCACTGCCGGTGTAAACACTCTCCTCCGCTTTTGCTATGAGCGCCTCAGGTGTTTCTGTGAGACATGTAGTCTTTTGACACATGATTCTCGTGCTTGTTTAATTCAAAATGGAGGTATGGATTATTCAGAGGGTGATGATGACGATTAAGACAATGATAACATGGAGGACCTGAACCCGGGTGTGTAACTCCACAAGATTGTTGATGCAGAACCAGTGGCTGTTGCTCCTAATCTTGAAGCGGGTACTATACAAAATGGTATTCTATCTCCTCATGAGGATGAGGTATTTGGTGAATATCGTAACATGTGGTATGCAGAACTTGATGATAACAAACTATTCAACCCTTGCCCAATTTTTGCCAACCCAACTGGAGACATCCCTGGGCCGGTCTGTCCTGTGGTTCTGCGCTCAACTTCTGGGGATGATGGTTCTCTCATGGAAGATATTTATCAGGCCTATGAAGAGGAGACACCTTTGAATCATACTCAACATAAACGTAAGACAATGGATAGCTTGACAGAGGATTTTACTCTGGAAATTCCTCGTAAACTAACTGTTTATGAAGTCGTTGAAGGTAGCAGAACACACAACAACAATGATCATGATGGAGGCGCGGTGGGCCCTAATCCACATACAGTCCAATGAATATAACTGTTTGGAATTGTCAAGGTCTTGGCGTAGACCTTACAGTTCAACGCCTAAAGGAAATCTGTCGCCAATATTTCCCAAACATGATATGCCTTTTAGAAACAAAACAAAATGATGAAACCATTCGAGACTTGTGTTGTGAATTGGGATATGATCAAAGCTTCACAGTTCCTCCTCGGGGTTTAAGTGGTGGTATTGCAGTCATATGGAAGAAATCTGTTTATGTTTCGATTATATTTGATTCTGCAAATCTTGTAGACACCTTTGTTGAAATCAATGGAAGTTCATTCTACTTGTCTTTTGTGTACGACAATCCCATTCAGAGACTCAGAAACCATCTTTGAGAACACTTAAGAGTGTAATGGTACAACTAGACAAGCACCGTGGATAATAATGGGGGATTTAAATGAGATTTAAGAGTAACGATGAGAAGTAAGGAGGTCATCGAAGGTCTGAACAGAGTTGTACTGATTTCTGCCGTATGATAACGACCTGTGATTTTTGAGATTTGGAAACAGTTGGAAACAGATTCTCCTGGGCTGTCAAGCGATATTCTCACAACATCAGATATTGTTTAGACAAGACTATGGCTAACTCTCAGTGGTTATCCCTTTTCCTTGCAGCAAAAACTTAATTTCTGGCCTTTCAGAGCTCGGACCATCGGCCTCTAGTTACCAGTATTACCAGCGACTATTCTCATACCCCTTATCAGCTTCGTTATGATAAGGGATTTTTTTCAGAGAGAAGAATTCATAGATGTAGTTATTGAAGCCTGGAGGAAAAACCCATCTGACCAAGCTTCCTTTCATAGCCTTCTAGTCCACTGCCAAAAAGAGATGGCTAAGTGGAAAAGAAATAACAGAACAAATGCTGCAACAAGAATTCTCCAACTCAAACGAGTACTTGATGATGCTCAATATTTTGGCAATACCTCAACATCAGAGATATAACATATCAAGAGGGACTTGAACCAAGCGTATCAAACTGAAGAGAAATTTTGGAAATTGAAAAGTCGTATGCAGTGGTTGCAATATGGCGATCGTAATACAAAATATTTTTATCCTAGAGCGAAGGCTCGTTTTGGCACGCAACCAAATCATGGCTATTGAAACTTAAGATGGCAGCATCAAGCAAGGTGATGAAGCCATGGGACAAACAGCTCAGAGATATTTCGAGACTCTATTCAAAAGTATACGAAATCCACATGAGTCATACGTCGATGTCTTTCAAGGCCTTTATACCGCGTGTGACTGAAGCGATAAATCAAGAACTTACTAGTCTAGTCACCAATGATGAATTCAAAAAAGCAGTTTTTGATATTTGTCCGGATCATGCTCCAGGTCCTGATGGTTTTACTGGTTCTTTTTATCATCAATTCTGGTCAGAGATTAGTGGTTTAGTGATCACTGCAGTTAAAGGTTTCTTTCACTCATCAGTAATGCCTCCAAGCATCAATCATACCAACATTTGTCTTCTATCAAAGGTGGAGTTGCCACGCACAATGAGTGACTTCCCTCCAATTGCCCTTTGTAATGTCAGTTACAAAATTATATCTAAGATTCTAGTGGCAAGACTTAAACAACACTTTTCTTCGATTATCTCTGAAACCCAAGCAGCATTCATTCCAGGTAGTAACATCAATAACAATATCATTATTAGTCATGAAATGCTCCACTCTTTAAAATCAAGACGATGATGGAAGAACTCGTATATGGCAATTAAGACAGACATCTCGAAGGCCTATAATCGCGTAGAGTGGCAATTTCTACGAGATACAATGTCTTATATGGGATTTGATATTAAATGGATTGAATGAGTTATGCAGTGTGTGGAATCGGTTTCCTTCTTGACATTGATCAACGTTCGACCACATGGTCTCTTTAAACCGGAGAACGTGATCTTCTCTCTCCATACCTCTTTATTTTTATGTGGAGAAGTCCTTAGTCATCTCCTTGCTCGGGCTGCAGACAACAAATGTTTGAAAGGAATGAAAATTAGTACCACCGGTCCATCTATTGATCATTTACTTTTTGCCGATGATGCGTTATTCTTCTGTCATGCTCACTCTCGACCTTGTAAAACAATCATGAAGATACTATCTGCTTACGAAAGAGTCTCTGGTTAAGTAGTAAATTTACATAAATCTGCATTTACATTCGGCTCACGTGTTCATGCAGATGTAAAGACTCGCTTAAGACGTATACTCAACATTCACAATGATGGAGGCAATGGAAAATATGTGGGTCTTCCTGAACATATTGGCACAAGAAAGAAATAAGTGTTTAGTTTTCTGGTGGAGAAAGTTCGACAACGAACAATAGGGTGGTCTCATAAGCTTCTTGCTGATGCTGGGAAAGAAATTCTCCTTAAGACAGTTGCTATGGCTTTCTCGGTATACACCATGGATGTTTTCAAGCTACCCAAAGGTACGTTTGATGAAATTAACCGCATTTTGGAGGACTACTGGTGGAGCAAAGGCTTTGGAAAAGGCTCAATGCTTTGGGTATTCCAAAAAAATGAGGTGGATTTGGCTTCAAGGATCTTGAGTTTTTTTAATTTCAGTTTTCTGAGTAAACAAGTGTGGCACATCTTACAATCTCCAAATATCTTAGCATCACGAATTCTAAAAGGTCGATATTTTCCTACGACCAACATATTACAAGGCCATTTTGGTCCAAAACCATATTTCATTGGAGATCTTTGCTTGAGGGTCGTGATCTACTGAAACAAGCTCTACGTGCTCTTGTTGGTAATTGCACTACTATTAGAATCTGGGAAGACCCATGGCACCCTACTAATCCACCGAGACCTCCTCGCCGACGCATTGACAATAACTCTGTTACTTGGGTGAATGAACTGATTCTTGACTCACATATCTGGAACATAGGCCTGATGCATTATCATTCTGCAAATAAAGATTAGCAGAAACCGAAATTCTGATTTACTTGGATGGCACAACACATATTCAGGGCTCTATACTGTAAAATCAGGATATTGGCTTGATAGTAAAATATGAGGTGGATTTAATATTGCTCACCCTCCCCCTGGTCCTACAGATCTCAAGGCGACGATATGGAAACTGCAAACAGCACCAAAACTCAGACATTTTTTCTGGTGCTTGCTCTCAAATGCATTGGCACTAGGATCCACTCTAACTCAGCGAGATGTAATTACGGATCCTTAATGTAGACGGTGTCGCTTGGATGCAGAGACTGAGAGAGAAGGAAAGACAAATACCTTTTCAGAATGGAAGAAGATTAAGAAGTGAAGAGAAGGGAGGAGTTTTTATAGAGAAGAAAGGCGCGGTTATCAGGGCAAAGGTCATCATTAGCTCTACGAATCGCCGCTCAAGCTATGCGACCCTTCGACTCCAAACGGCATCTTTGGCTTCCCGAGACGACCCGACAAATCAAGAGAAGCCACATGTCAGGTCTTCGTGAGCAAATGAATCCAGAGCCTTCGGTCGACAATCACCAATCTTCGGTTGCTGGGCTTCAGGGGGGGGGGACAATTGTTGGAGATGGGTTTAGCACCCCCAAAGGCCCAGCCCATCGCGAAGACCAAGAAAAATGAAAGCCCAAGAAAGATGGCCCAAGAAGCTTATAACCCATTAACCGAATCAAAAAGTCAACTTCTGTAGTAAAACCGGTTGAGATGGTTTCACCGCCAATAGATTAGTATAAATATGTCCTTACTGTTCATTATTTATATTAAATCATACTTGTATGCTAAGAACTATACATTCAGAGAGAATTAGACACTTAAGGTAACCTCTGGTCGCTAACTCGCCGACAAGAGAGAATTGAACGAGTAATCTTTCTTCATGAACACAAGTTCTCATCACTTACTTAACTCCATCATCTAGACTTTGATAACGATCAGATCAATCAAATCGTCGTTATTCGTAAGATCGACCAGATTAATCGCATCGTAAACAATCTCAAATAGCGACATGACTGGTCGTAATCTGTCCATCTCAAGTTCACAGTCTTTAATCTTATTTACGAAAGATCCAACCTCTAAATCGACTATCCATCCACTCGACTCGAAATCCAGCAACAACAATTGGCGCTAGAAGGAGGGTGTTTAGGATTTTTCTGTACTCAAAGCTGAATTAAGTGATGGCAGACCACCCCACATCTTCAAAGAACCCGGTCACTGCCCCAAAGCCCCCCCGCCCGACCGCCCAACCGGTGCTCGTTGCATCTTCAATGCCGATCGTACTTCGCTCGGCGATCGGAACATCCGCAGGAATGCACCCGCCCGACGACCGTCCCACCCCAGTCGGCTTGACTCTCTCACAGCCGACCGACACCACTTCGCTCGCTTCAACGAATTCCGCGACCACAGAATCTCATCTCTGCGCTCCTCTAGTCGCTAGTCGCACAAGTTGACAATCTCTCACGAGGAACAGCCACTAGATTCACCGAACTCACAAACGCGAAATCGGTATGCCAAACCCGTCTCAACAACCTCCAGGCAGGGAGCAGCCGTCAATCCGCGCCACCCGAGACAGACATGAACCCCAGGGCTCCCGTGCAGCGTTCTCTCTTCGACAGATTCACTCCCCAGAACATCTCGGTCTAGCTCCAATCCCCACCCGCGACCATCATCCCGGTCGCAGGCAACTCTTGCAATGAAGAATTCGACCAGATGAAGTGCTAGTTAGAAGCAATGACTTCGCTCGTACATCATGCAATGAGGTCCGCCCCGGAAATCGATCACGTGTTGCGTGAAACACAAAACACCCATTTCTCCAGTAAAATCACCAACACACCGGTGCGCCATCAGGGCAAGCTCAAACTTCCTGCATACGACGGCACGACCGACCCGTGCCAGTACCTCGCCGCTTTCCGAATCGCCATGGGGCGAGCGTAATTTTTGCCCGATGAGGACGACGCGGGATTCTGTCAACTGTTCATCGAGAATCTAACCGGCTATGCTTGAAGCTGGTTCTCCCAACTCAACACCCACTCAATTAACAGCTACCAGCAGCTATCGACCACCTTCCTCAAGCACTACTCTATGTATATCAAGAAAAGCGCATCATACACCGTCCTATGGGTATTGTCACAAGGGCAGACCGAATCGCTGCAATCTTTTATCGACCGCTTCAAAAGTGTGGTATCCGGCATCCCCGTGACCGATGATGCAGCTCTACCCGCCTTGCATAACGGATTATGGTATGTGTCGGACTTCCGTGCGGATATAAAAAAGAAAAAACCTCAGACGCTGGAAGACGCCATGCACCGATCAGCCATCTTCATCGAGATAGAGGAAGAGCGAGCACTGCTCGCCAAAAAGCACGCACCGCCCAATACTCCGGTCGCCAAAGAAAAGCAAGTGAGCGAATATTATGAGTCACGGCAGCACTATGACAAGCAATACATGAGCGATCAAGGGAAGAAGGCTGTCAAATACTTCGTCGGCAATGACCAAGGTACCAAGAAATGGAATAAATATGTCCGCAACGACAATCAGAAAGAATCGCAGCTGTATTGCGAGTTCCACAAGAAGACACTTCGACATTCAACCGAAAGCTACCAGCAACTTCAGAAGTTCTTATATCGGCAGTACATGCAAGGACATACTTCGCCGAGCAGCGGTCTACCCCGTCCCACCAGTCAGTCGCCCTTGGGTCAGCTGATGAAAAGTCTCCCAAGGAATTGCACTTGAAAATATGATATTGAGGTTGGATATGAACTGAGAAGGCTACTAGCACTTCAAAGAGTTAGGTGGATTGAATTGGACCGTCAGAAGATGCGGAAGTCTCCTGGTATTCTAAACCCTTTGCTAGCCCTGGATATGACGCACCAAGACACTAGAGAAGGGGGGGGGGTGTTGATTGGATATGACTCACTAAACAACTAGGCTGTTCAACAAAGAACAAAAGAGATAGATTCTCTGAAAATCAAATTTGATTAAGTAAAAACTAGGTTATGTTTCTCCTGGGCGGATTTGCATACAAATAGCCCAAACGTGTGCATGTAAATGAAATAAAACATTTAGGAAATAGTGAAAATTGAATGAGAATGAAATAAATGGGTCAAAAGACCCTTAGGCTTCTTTTTGGCACGGATTCCTTGAGTGACCCTTCAGCTTCTAGCGCCTAGAAAGTTTTCCCGGTCGGTTGTGCGTTTGGCTCGGTGAAACGTGATCATCGTCGAGCAAAAGAAGTTTGGCTCGGTCAAAAGGGAAAGTCTCATGACCCATCTTCATTATATCTCCAAAGGGACGTATGGTGAAGTTTTTCCCCAGAGAAAAAAAGTTTGGATTATGCAAGTTGAAGTAGATTGCTGAACATCGGGTTTTAGCCCTGTCGGATCGAGACGCGGACGGTGCACGGGATGCAGTATGATCGGATATGCTGAAGTCTCGATAATCGATGGTTTTACCCTGAGCAAACTGGAATGTGACTCGAGACAAACGTTCCCCATCTTGTTTAGCCCGGAAGAAGTCATGATGGTTGCTCGATCTGAGGTCGTCCCGGCGAGTTGAACTAGCATCGGGCAAACACATGATCCCGGTACGGTCCGAACTGATGCTGCTGTCTTAATCATTTTCCAATCCATTCCGTGCCTTGGGCAATCTGACTCGAGCAATCTCAATATCTGGCCAAGTTGGACGGTGAATAACGAGTTTGGCCCGGTGAAAGTTGTCATCTGATCGTGGCTCCAGACGTTGCTCCATGTTAGCTCATGTCGGATCATGCGCGGTACGGTCAGAATGGCTGAAATCTAGAGTACCTCCCAAATGAGTCCGAGACATGGTCTATCTGACTCGAGACAAGTGATTCTTCTGGTCCTTTCCCTGGAGGAAATGCTCTCTAACCTCCATTTTCCCGAGTGGATTGTTCACCTCATGCTCATGCCCCACCATTTCTCTGTTTTGTTCGGTGAGCGTCCCCAGATTCATATCATTCCCTTCCTCTTGAAAAAGATTTGTCCTCAAATCTGTTTTACCTAAATCAAAAGGAAATGAATTAGACACAAGGAACATTATGAAGCAAATAATCATTAAAGCAATAGCAAAGTAAAGTTTTGAAATGGAACTTCCTTGGACAAGTGAAGTTGTTTTCCTTATGAACTTCCAATCCCAAAACCCAGACTGATAAGTCAAATGCTGGTTCTCCTTGCTTGATGTCTCATGAAACCGTTCCTGGTTCTTATTCTTCTTTGGTGCATGATCAATTTCTTTAGCAACATGAACCTGTTTATTATGTACTTGCATAACAACTAGAGAAACCAAATCAAGTGTGTAAAAGAAATGCAAAAACAATTTCTCTGGAGTAAGGACGTCTAAAACAAGACTTAGGTTCTTTGGGTCTTCATCTAAAGCATTTTCATAAACCAGTATAGCATGATGACACTTTGCCACAAAAATCTTCTTTAGAACACAAAACAATCAAAGAAGTGTCAATGCAAACAAGCAGATTGAATTGTGCCAAATAAGAAACGTTTTGTTCATTCACAAATTCAGAACATCTCTTAGTACTAAGCTGCTCACGGATTTTCCTAAACCATAATTCCTTCAATGAACAATCAGATGCACACATCACTTGAAATGATCTAAACTTTGGAAAAACTTTTTCAGAAAACTTAAACAATTATTTCAGCTTAGAAAAGTTTTTAATAAAGTCCTTTTGCTTCAGATTCAAAATTTTCTCACAGAGTATTAGAAACCAAAAATCATCACAGAAAAAGTTTTCACAGTTTTCTCTAAATGATCTGAAACCAGAATTAAAATCAGAATTAAAATCACATTTTCATGAAAATGAAAGCTGTGTTGCCTAAAGATCTTTTCAAGATCAAACATCTGAAATGATTGAATTCCACTTTCAAAAACAAGTTTTTCATTGCCAAAATCCTTTAACTGTTCAAACCCAAAACGTTTTTCAGAAGTTTTAAACTTAGGAAATTTTTCAGCAAATGAAAACTCTGTTTTAGCTCTATACAGCTCAAATGTGTTCTTATGCAAAGAAACTCCTAAAAAAAAATCAAACTCACGAAATTTATCAAAGAAAATACATTTTGGCTTAAAGAAATTCTCATGTTCAAGTGTTTCAAAAGGTTGGATCATTTTATCAAAAATAAATCCAGAAACACAAAATTCTTTTACTTTTTCCAAACCAAACTGTTTGTCTTCAAGAACAGAAACCAACACAAACAAATCATGATTTTTCCTAACCATTTCAAGTTCCTTACAGTGCTTTCCTGAGTCATAAAGAATTGTCAAGAGGCCGGATTTTGGTTCACAGCTTGTTGGCTGCTCAAAGACATCTTTTTCTAGCAAACTATTTTGTGCTTTTTCTACATAGCTTTCTTCTTGAACCTGTGGAAAAGAATCAACAAAACTCGGCTGCTCCGGTTCTAAACTGGTAAGTTCATCACAATTTGAGTTATTTTCAAGAGGAAAATAAAATTCAGAAGAAGAAAAATCAAACTTATCCTCACAGCACTCAAATAGATCTTCTTCATACTTATCAAAGATTGGCAAAGCATCTGAGAATTCGTCTTGCTCTTCAGTGATGCTCTCAGCTTCTTCATCAAACACAATAGGCATCTCCTCTAGCTCATTGACGTCCTGATTGTTGTATTCTCTTGAGTTTGATACCCTGTCTTGACACAAACTAGAAAGATCAAAAAAATTCTCCAAAACAGAGTGTTCAGAAATACCTTTGGGTTTTGCATTGATGAAGAATGGTTGATCAGCTCCTGTACTCATTGACTGGCGTGGGTTTTCACTCTCCTTCTGGCTATTCTCCACGGCCATAAGTGTTTCCAGAAACTGGTTTTGCAATTTTTCAAATTGCTCTTGACTCCTCAGCCTGTCCTGATGCTGTTTAGCTTTAAGGGAACTCCTTTGATCACCAAGGCTTAGAACGTTTTCTTGTTCTTCTCTGGACGGTTTGGATTCATCTCTGGTTCTCCATTTAGACTCTTCATTTGCTCTCCTTAGGCGTGGCCTTTCCTGCACATTGTAAAACTCATCAAAAGCAAACTGTTTCTTTTTTTCTAAAACTCTGCTCCTCATTGTTAAACAAGGTTTTTGAATGAGATTTGAAAACGTGTTGCTGTAGGATTTTCTCCTGGCTACTTCTCCTTTGAAGACCAAACATTATTACCTGAAAAATACTCAGCAACCGAATTAGAGAAAAACACTCTCTCTCACTTTTTCTCTTTTCTCACAAGTATTTCACTCAATGATTCTCTCAGGTGTTATAAGCAAACAACCCAATCAAATCCAATGAGTCAAAAATCCAAAACACCCAAAGAAGAGAAGATAGAAAGATTGCAAGATCTTTTTGGTTGGAATCCACCTTAACCACTTCTAGGCTGGATTTCTCTTTAGCCCTTTTCAACAATTTTTTTTTTTTGAATTTTTTTGAATTTTTTTTTTTTTAAATTTTTTAAATAAAACGGAGGATGACCTGGATTCCAGATTCAAGATAGAAATAAAAGAATTTTCAGATTATTTTTTTTATTATTATTATTTTTAGAGAAGATGAACTGATGAGAAGATGAAGAAATAGAAATACCCTTTCAAGTGTGCTCTGATACCACGTGATGAAAAGTCTCCCAAGGAATTGCACTTGAAAATATGGTATTGAGGTTAGATATTAACTGAGAAGGCTACTAGCACTTCACAGAGCTGGGTGGATTGAATTGGACCGTCAGAAGATGCGGAAGTCTCCTGGTATTCCAAACCCTTTGCTAGCCCTGGATATGATGCACCTAGACACTAGAGAAGAGGGGTGTGGATTAGATATGATTCACCAAACAACTAGGCTGTTCAACAAAGAACAAAAGACAAAGAATTCTCTGAAAATCAAATTTGATTAAGTAAAATATAGGTTATGTTTTTCCTGGGCGGATTTGCATACAAATAGCCCAAAAGTTTGCATGTAAATGAAATAAAACACTTAGGAAATAGTGAAAATTGAATGAGAATGAAATAAATGGGTCAAATGACCTTTAGGCTTCTTTTTGGCGCTGGTTCCTTGAGTGACCCTTCAGCTTCTCGCGCACAGAAAGTTTGCCCGGTCGGTTGTGTGTTTGGCTCGGTGAAACGTGATCATCATCGAGCAAAAGAAGTATGGCCCGGTAAAAAGGGAAAGTCTCATGACCCATCTTCATTATATCTCCAAAGGGACGTATGGTGAAGTTTTGCCCCAGAGAAAAAAAGTTTGGATCATGCAAGTTGAAGTAGATTGCTGGACATCGGGTTTTAGCCCTGTCGGATCAAGACGCGGACGGTGCACGGGACGCGGTATGATTACATATGCTGAAGTCTCGATAATCGATGGTTTTATCACGAGCAAACTGGAATGTGACTTGAGACAAACGTTGTCCATCTTGTTTAGCCCGGAAGAAGTCATGATGGTTGCGGAATCTGAGGTCGTCCCGGAAAGCTGAACTAGCAACGAGCAAACACACGATCCCGGTATGGTCCAAACTGATGCTGTCTCGATCATCTCTCAATCCAATCCGTGCCATGGGCAATCTGACTCGAGTAATCTCAATATCTGGCCAAGTTGGACAGTGAATAACGTGTTTGGCCCGGTGAAAGTTGTCATCTGATCGTGGCTCCAGACGTTGCTCCATGTTAGCTCGTGTCGGACCATGCGCGGTACAGTCAGAATGGCTGAAGTCTAGAGTAATTCCCAAATGAGTCCGATACATGGTGTATCTCACTCGAGACAAGTGATTCTTCTGCTCCTTTGCCTGGAGGAAATGCTCTCTAAGCTCCATTTTCCCGAGTGGATTATTTACCTCATGCTTATGCCCCACCATTGCTCTTTTTTGCTCGAGTGAGCGTCCCAAGATTCCTATCATTAGCCACCACGAAACGAAGGAGAGCGATTTAAGCAAGCCCTCAACAACAGAAACTCTCATGTTACGTCGCAAGCTCGCCTCACCATCTGTGCCCCCCTCGAATCGGAACCACAAAAGCGTAACCGTAACTCGCAAGTTGACGACCTCCCTCCTCCACCATCTCGGAAAAAAATAAGTATGATCATGGGTGGTGATACAATATCCGAAGGGAAACACTTGAATAAATGGTACTGTGGTTGGGATATGAACCGATCTGATGATGGAATGAAGTGGACCGTCAGAAGTGATGGAGATCTTCTGATATTCCACACCTTTGTCAGCCTTGGATATGACGCACAAAGCCACTAACAAGGGAAGGTTGAATGGATATGACACACCAGACAACACAATGCTTACGAAGAACACAAGCGATAAAATTCTCAAGAGAAAAGTTTCTTTACTTAGATGAAAAATGATAAAAAAGGTACTTAGGTTTTTACAAAGAAGTTGCTTAAAGATTTCCATCTCCTGAAAGTATTCCTCTACACTCTTTGTTCCTTGGTTAAGTCGCCTGAGCTTTTGGTGCTGGTCACGGCTGCAGTGGGTCGGGATGAAACGCTTTCTCATCAGTTCTGTGAGTTCTTCCCAGTCCGCGATGGGTCCCCCACCTGTTCTCCTCCTGAGTGTCAACATTTGGTCATACCA